>JAVGVS010000975.1:0-49499 GCA_032718565.1 Distichodus sexfasciatus
AGTGTATTGCAGGCTGTATACTCTCAAAAGCTAATCGTGAATAAATAGTCAGTTACACTTTTATTATTGAGTGCAGATGACTGTGATTAAAACAAACTGAATGAATGTCCCTGAACTTACACTTAACATCAACTGACACAGCAGAGGATGTCTGATGTCCATGGTCATTACTGGCCCTGCAATAATATTGTCCACTCTCCACAGAGCTGATCTTCTCAATGTTGTGCACTTTTCCTGTTCCTATGTAGGATGAACCTTTATACCAGTGGTAAATCCTCACAGCTGGGTTTGCATCACTGCTGCAGGTTAGAGTCACGGAACTGCCTTCCACTATTACACCAGAGGGACTGATGGACACTGAGACTCTCTTTGGAGGATCTGGGAGGAATTATGGAAGTTTTACATTTTACAAGTTTTACAATTTGTCTTTGTGCTTATAGTAATATAGAGGATTTTTTATTTTCATTATTGACAGTGTGGATATTCACTTACACACAACAAAAGCAGCAGGAAATGAACAATAATGATTAAAAACTAATGAGTTGATAATGAGTTCAGTTGTGATAGATCACACCAACATTTATCTGAGCAGTTGAGATGATTTATTGGACCTAGAAATGCAAACATGCAGTCATTGGGTATACAACATACAGTATCCTGGAATAAATCTGTACTTACATAAGACCTGCAGAGTAACACCAGGGGAGTGATGTCTGTGTCCCAGTACAGAACAGCTATATCTGCCTGCATCCTCACTGCTGACCTGTCTCAGATGGAGTTGGTTGGTGTTGGAGGAGGTTAATTGGTGTCCATTTTTGTACCAGATGAATGTTGGAGCGTCAGTTAGATTGCAGGGGGTTTTACATGTGAGAGCGACTGCAGCTCCCTCTTTCACTCTCTCAGGAGCGTCTACCTGTAGATCTGGAAACAAGGCAAGATAAATTAGTCAGCCAGAATCCTGCTCCATCCGTACTGGAATCACATGTTGATGATTGCGTCCTGTAGCTCATGTTTTTCCACCAGAGGGAAACTTCTCTTGTGTTTCTGGTCCTCGTTTAGGTTTGTGTCTTGGTTTTTTTCTGATTATTTGTACTCAAGGTTATGTTCTTGTTCCTGCACCTCCAATTGCTGACAGATGTTCTGTGTTTAAATTCAGCACTAGAGACATTAATAGTAGGACTTCTTCCCTTGTTTATTGTTTCTGATAAACTGACACTAGATCAGCACTCTTATTCTGACATGCTGCGTGATCACTGGCCATTCATGGCTAATCAGTGTTGTTTCCTAATCCCAAATTAATGCTAAATCCAGTAAATTGTGCAATTGAAAAAGTGTCTGATGTCTGCTGATGTATCTTACCTGTGACATAAAGAGCAACCCCATCTCTACCTTGCCACTTTCCACCAGGTTGGTTTGTTATAAATCTGAAGTAATAGTTACTTTGATCCTCTTCTCTCACATCATTCAGTTGGAACCCGCAGTTGTGCTGTTTGTCTCCGAGAAACTTCATCCTATTCATGTACTTTGGGTCTGAAGACAGATCAGGAGGCTCATAATTAGTTGCAACCAGCTGTTTACTCCAGAATGTTGTTACAACCATATGACCACGTGGATATGTGTAAGTGCAGTCCATGATCACTGTAGATCCCTTTAGGGCACATCGAGATGTGGGGTTGTATTTCACACCCCAGTCCTGTGCAACAACCCCTGTAACACAACATACAGAAATGGATACATCACTGTTTGGATGAGATTTGGTTAAAAAAAAATTTCTGTTGCAAAACATTTTTCACATTTTAAAGTGTCAAAACATTTGCTTGCACACATTTGTAGCACAGTAAAACAGGAAAAATGAAGTGATAATGACAAAGCTGGTCTTGACTCACCTGAAATGAATAGCAAACAGACTAAATAAACTGGAGAAGCCATCAGGGGTGCTGCCTTTAGTGTGGCCTGTAGTATCAAAACATGAGAGGAAAGTACTTTATTGTAGGGCAGGAGTGGAAAATTCCGGTCCTGGATGACCAGTGTCCTTCTGGTGAGTATCTACCTGAGACCAGGTGAGAAGTATGATGGAAACCCTGTTGGATCCTGGCCCTCCATGAATAGTGTTTCAAGTTTGGCTATCATTCTGCTTCCTTCATGACCTCACTCAACATGACCTCACTATGCTTCAGGATGCATGTGTCAGCATTGAATTTAGTAGAGCATGAGTTCAATGGATGACATTGTGTGTAGTTGTTTGTTTAAAGAGGTAAAAGCCCTTTTTTTCTTTCTATGTATAACAAAACTACTTATACACCAGAATCCATGGAGAAGCCTCTGCATGGTGGCCTAGTGGTATGACACTTGGTAAATTCCTTAATCCCAAGTTGCTCCAGGGAGACTGTCCCTGTAATTATGAAAATGGAAGTCTTCCGGAATACAAAACTTTAATAAATGCCAAAAATGTAAATGATCAGATGGAACTTGCAGAGACAATCACACGGTGTAATGGATGACCAATATTCAAGTTTTGAAACTATGAAAAGTTTTAACCAGTCTTTTAGTCTCAATTCCTTACTGTATCATCAACACTTAATGTCAGTCTCCTTTCCCATTTAATATAAAACTATACTCTTTAGAGGCGTTGGGAAGGCTACTTTTAAAATATATTCCACTACAGAATGCAGAATACATGCCCTAAATCAGAATGAGAATTTTTGATTGCATGGTCTGAAGCGCTTCCGGTAATGAATGGAATTGCCATAATTGATTAAAGAGAGGATAAACATGTGAAACAAAAAAACATCGTCATGTAATGCATTATTTTTAACAATGTAACTGTAATGGAAAATGGTTAGCCATTTTTTGTTAGCCCAAATCTTCTTGGTTATGCTCCTGTTTATTAAAAAAACATTTCACGTTCATGTGACGCAGATTAAGGTAAACAAACCCAGAATTAATTAAGTGACTAATTTAAATTCAAGGAGATGTTAGCTTTTTAACAGCCAAATTATGAAACTTGTTCTGTGGCTATGTTGTCTTTCCATTTCAGAAAGATGCTCTATAAATCATTCATATTTATTTTATTATTGTTCTTATGAAGTTCATTACTGCTAGTCAATTGTCACTCAATCACATGTGCAGTTTGCTGTCTAGATATCTAGTTAGCACCAGCTAGATTGCAACAAACTTTAAAATCACTAGTACCACAAATAAAATTTAAATAAATACTCTCAGTCATACTTTTATCATAGAAATGATTAAAAATGTTGCAGTGAAAGTGTGTCTTTTAACCTAAAGACAATATTAAAGTTCATATTACTGCATGTCTCTGTGTAAGCTGTTAAAGTAAATGAAAAATTGATTTCAAAAGTCACGTACCTACCTTCACCAGAGTTTTACAGCTTTAAAGTGGTAAAAATGTGTCGTTTTCCTTTCTACTGAGCACTTTCTTCCTCTTTTTTGCAGACACTGTCATTGCTTCCTGGATACACCAAAACATTTTAAACACATCCACAATTACACATATTCATATTCTTATGTAAACGTGGATGTTAGGGCTTAACTGGGATCATTTGGGGTAGATCACTCTCACAATCACTATATTCATTTTAATTTGTTCCAGACAGTGTGTGGAACGTCTATGTATATGTGTGAGAATGAAACTTTTTGAATCACATTTGCATCAAATTTCTACCAGTTTCTCACTTTGTTACTTTTTTTTTTCCTCACTGGTGTTCAGATTTGCATTCTGTCTTGCTTCAGTGCTGCTTTATTGTGTAATAGGTGACAAATTTAGCATCACTACCCTGGCCCCTAAATTTGACATGCTTGAAGAGATATTTGCAAGATACAAAAACTGGGAGAGACAAAAATGAAGCGTGACACATTTTGGTAACAACTGACAAAAAAAAAATCTTTAATAAAATACATTGAAACTGGTACATTTCCTGTTTAATGGTGGTTGGTCCTTAGCAGGATGTGGTTTAGGTCCCAAGAGGCTTAGAAACACACAAATCTGCATAATCTACCATGTTTAAGATTGTAACAGATCTCCACTAGCTTAAAAGTTAAACGGAGCAATATATATTTTTGTATACGTAGTAGCCTTAAAGTTTTCTATTATTCCTAAAATGTATAAGCACCCACATGCCCCATTATCTGATCTTTCTTCACTTCAGATAATGTTCGTCATTTCCTGTGCATCTAAAAAAGGAATATGGAAGTGGTTCCTTACTAAAAGCTAAAAATGGGAACAGGAATAACAGGGGTACGTTCACTCTGAAGACATCATATGAAAATTAACCCATGTTTTAGTTTAGTTTTTATACTTCAGACATGATTAAATTATGGTCTGCCTTATTGTGACGCTAGAAGTAGCTTCGCTTTCTGCAACAATCCGCTCGTTAAGAAACAATACATGTCTGTTATTAGTATTGTCTTTGCTGTTGTTTTCAGAATGATCTTAGCAGAAAATGTTTTTAAGGCAGTTTGTAGACGCTCTTATCCAGAGAGACTCCCATTTCTGAATTACAGGGTCTCCCCAGAGCTCAAGTGTTAAGGGTTTTGCTCAGTGACCCAATGTTGGTAGTGTCACAGGTAGGGTTAACATGTTATGAATCTCTGTTCCCTGTGTCACGTCTTGACTGACTAATTCTGGCAGTTGATAGCGTAACAGTGAGGAAGTTGTCAGTTTCTTAATGAATCTAAACTACTGCCATCCTCATTCTACTTTGTCTTTGGCACTAACAACAAACAAAAGTGGCTCCAGTCTCTCACATGCCAGCAGGAAAATACAAAACCCAGTCACATTGGAGATGTGTGTTTATGAGTTGTGTCTCAAGCAGATATATTGCAATATATTGCATATATTGACTTTATAAAGCATAACTTGAAGTACTCTCCACAATTGTTGTAAATTAGTTGCAGCCACTTCCCCAACCACATGAGTTATACAGAATGGAACAAATCAAACTTCATCTAAAACATCTCAAAATTAATGCATTATATAGAATATGATCAACAAATGAAAAGCAATAATAAAACCAATAAATGAAAAGCTATAGTTGATCCTAGTTTGCTTGGCTTTCACAACATTTGGTTGGAAAACTACACATGTGAACCTTAAATCAATCAATTTCCACATTACAAAGCGTGAGAGTGGAATTAATGCCTTCCAGTCCAAAACCTGCCAAGAGCCGTTCTGTGAAGGTGGTCTTGAATGTGTGTATGTGTGTAGCGGGGTCATGTGTATTGGAGGAGATGCTGTAGAAAGACAGGGTGTGGGCTTCCCGGTCCAGGAGTACTCCAATTCTTTTGGAGATTTGCAAACCTTTAGGTTTTGTTTCACATTTCTTGTTGTGCCACACAGAACAGCCTCGATCAGAAAGCTTCAGGCTCCAGGACTTATCTGAATGTCCAAACATACTGATGTTTTTCTGTCCTTTCCTGCTAATTCCCTTATATGCCACTGCAATAACAGCCACACCTTCCCATTCAGCTTCCCAGTAATGCCGTCCAGACATATTCTCCGTACACAGTATTTGTGTCACATTTAGGAATCTGAGTTTATTAGGACTATAAGGTTGATTTCGTTCCACCAGTGTCATCCTTAGGTTGTCTTTAGACAGAAGGATTTGAACATTTGCAGTGTTTTTTTCCAGTGTCAGCTTGCAGGCATCTAAATATATAATAATTATGTAAAAAGAAATAGGTCCTTTGAGTGCTTGTATATTAAATACAGCCAAAACACTTAGCGTCTTCATGTGCCTATGTGTGTGTGTGTCTACTTACATTTCTTATATCCTTGTGCCATTCTCATCCTTCCACTTTCACTTAATCTACCAAATAACAAAACAATATATAAAAATTTTCACATCATAAATTACATTGCACATATTAATAAAACAATTTAAATGCATAATCTAATATTGTACTCTAACACAGTGTTTTTAAAACCTTTTTGGTCTGGTGCCCAGTCATGTGAGGCACCATGTCAGTCATGTGGGACATGGCAAGCTGTGACAGATGCACTTAAAGCAGATATGATCTGCTTGAATTTTGACTGGTGCAGAAGCAAAGCTCCACAGACCAGCTGTAACCTTGTCATGGACCTGTGCTGGTCCACCGCCCATAGTTTGAAAAACCAAGCTCTCAAACAATGCATTTTAATTTGCAGCAAAAGAGAAAAAAGATCTTTAAAGGGTCTCTCCATCTCTCTCACAGACAAACACACCTTACCTGAGATTCAATGCAGGTTTGGAAAACAATGTCTGATCTAAATCTGATAGGTAATTATAGCTCAAATCCAGATTTTCCAGGGATGAGAAGAAGATGACAGAACCATTGCCATTGACAGAAGATGCCATCTTAGCAGTGCCTTTTGCAGTGAGACAACATCCAGATAAGCTAGACATTAAAAAGCACAGAAATTAGAGACAAAACCAAAAACTGTAGGTGCCATTGTAGGTCCATTTGAAATTAACCATGAGTGTGGGGTCATTGTGGTAAAATAGAAGTACTGGATTTATATGAAGTCAGCATAATTATTAATAACTTACATAACATGCATTAACTTGAATGTGTGCTTTAGTTAGCATTGTTTTTATGAATGAGCACACCATAGGCCTGGTACTAAGCATCCGATTATATAGTGCAAGTGAAAGTGCATAATTATTTGACATTGTTAACTCACTACACAACAGCACAGCACAGCACACAGTGCATTACAACAAAATGTGACCTCTGCAATCGACCCTTCCGTGATCTGTGGCATTTTACCAGCCCTGGAGTTGAACTGGCGACCTTCCAATCCCGGGCCAACTCCCGGCCCGTCACACTACCAACTGCCTCACATATACTGTAGGTGTAAACTATTACAGATTGGGATTTTGTACCTTGCTTATGTATTTTTTTATGTATTGACTTTGCGTCAATCAATATATAATGACATGAAAATTAAAATGTGAGCAAAGACCAGCAACAAAGATGGAAAGGTATCTGTAAATTAGCCACAATGCTAAAACCTGGATGGAATCTAGCATGCCTACCCCATGATAATGCTTCATACATTCTAATGATCCATGTCATATCCTGTGTCAAAAATACTGACTTATGATGAACATGTAAATGTACCTCAGTTTTTCTAGACTCCTCAGACCTTTCAAAAGTAAATGAACTCCTGAGTCATGTAGGTCATTGCTGCTCAGGTCCAGATTTCTCATGGATGAGTTTGCTTTTTCCAGGACTGAACAGATTTCCTTACAAGATGTCTCAGTAAGGTTACAGTCAGAAAGTCTGTTGAAAGAGAAGAAAAGAGTGTATTTATATTGTGTTTTTATTGTGTCACTGCTTTTAGACTATGCAATTATATGCTAGAATAATAAAAAAAATCCAAAAAGACACACATTCTCACTGAGAGAAAACTAAGTGAAAACAACACACACACAAATGCATACTCCCCATAGTATTTTGTTCATACATTTAGAAAATACTGAATAAAGTCCCCATTAGATTTAATTCACTACAGTGAACTCTATTTAATGCAGAGGTTACAAATAGTCTACTGATGTTTAGACTTTACTGTCCCTGAAGGCTCCTGCATAACCCCTGATGATGTGTTAACGAAACACAAATTCATCAGTTGGATTGGTTTTTCTTTGTCAGAGTTTAGAACAGCATTTAATAATGCTTACCTCAACGCATTTAGCTTAGAATCCTTTAGCCCAGCTGTTAACTGCTGGATTCCTTTATCTTGCAGATTATTACAGCTCAGGTCCAGCTCTTTCAGTTGTGATTTTGATAGAGCTTTGGCAATGTATTCACAAGATTTCCATGTGATCTTACACTGAGAAAGTCTATTAAAGGGAGTGGTTAGAGTATGTATAGTTAGTAGTGTTAGAAAGAACAACTGTCTCTCGCTGTCTTAAACAATCACATCTAAGCTCAAATTCCATTTACCAGTGCATTACAGGTGCAAACTGTGGCTTGGACTTTTATATGGAACAGAATCTCATCTAAAAAAAACACAAAGCTCTTTCCGTTTAAGGCTTTTTGAATAAACACAGCTAAATAATTTTTCCATTTAATTTCTCCATTTAATTAATTTTCCATTTAAGACTTTCATGACTGGCCATACTAGACCTACCTGGTGCATCAGATAAACACAAACTAACCTTGAGTTGTAATGTTCTAGATAAAGTTTTCCCATATGCTAAAGCAGATTAAATCTATCAATTACAAATTATTCCACAGACCTGGAAACAGCATTCCATGATATATGGGTAAATTATTTATTATGTCTCCAGTGAACACTGAGCAAACCTAATATTAAGACTGGTAGTGATGAGGTTACACATCCTGCTCACATAGAAAAAGACCTAAAATTTACAAGGAGTATTTTTTTTGTTTGAATTTGAAACTCACCTTAATGCCTCCAATTTACAGTAAGCGATGTTCTTTCCACATAAGAGTTTCTTTATCCCTTCATCATTCAGGTCATTATAACTCAGATTCAGCTCTTTTAGGAATGACTGTTTGGAATTTATGGCTGAAGCAAGATCTTTACATGATACTTTGGTCAGTTTACAGCTGCAGAGACTAAATAAATAAAATATTTCTTATATTAAATATTTTGGACTTATCACACCTGAATCAATAAAAAAACAGCAAGAGCATAGTAAAGAAAAAAGGAGTATCATCTGTAATGTGCTAAACAAAATTGGGAAGAGTAACCGTTACACAAGATCTCTCCTATTTTACCTTAGTTTGCAAGCTGTCGAGATTTTTTTAAAAATTGGCTACTCCTCCTTTTATAACTACAGTGAGTGAAGTTGGAAGTATAATCCCATCTGCATCACATCTGGCAGAACTACTAATTTACAAATTATTTTTATATAATTATATTTATATTCATTATCAATTTGCTCAATATATACAGTAACTTCAACCATACCTTAAGATCTGCAGTTTACACTGTAAACTCTTGAGCCCACTAGAGAGGAGTCCTACTCCAGAATCCTGTAGATTATTGTTACTCAGGTCAAGCTCCACTAAGGGACAATTTGCTGACTGCAAAGCTGAGACAATATTTTCACAGAACTGCTCTGTGAGATTACAGTCTGCCAGGCTGCAAAAAGTAAAATAATGTGAAGAGGGTTTTCATGATATTGACATAACAAGCTGCAAACAGAGTTTATAATTATGACTTATTATAAATATTATAATTATAATTATGAATCACAATATACTGCATAGGGTTTTTTTTTCAAAACAGTTGAACCTTTTGATGATTCTTTGGAATCCTGTATTAATCAGAAATTAACTAACTTAGCCTTCTTGCAGTTGCTGATTCCTGGAATCAGTCTTTTACGGCCCTCTTCAGATGTGTTGTACTTCTTGAGATCTAATTCATCTATTTCCTTCTCGGAGGCTTGAAGCATGTAAGCCATTGTAGAACAATGGGCAAGGGAAAGTTTTTTTGACTTCTTTTTCGACTCAAGAAAAGTCTTAACTTCTTGCTGAAGAGAGTTATCTTTCATTTCAATCAAGCAGAGGAAAAGGTTCATCCATCTCTCAGGATTTAAATGTTTTTTCTGCAGGCCTTTAAGACGTTTTTTAATGCTGTCTTCTGAGTTGTTTTGCGTGGGTTGCAGAACTCCTTGTAGGAGTCTCTGATTGGACTCAAGTGAGATGCCGTGAAGAAAGCGAAGGAAAAGGTCAAGGTGTCCATTTTCGCTCTTCAAGGCTTCATCCACTACCCCCTTCAGTAATGTATCTAATGAGATTGTTGCAGGCGTCTTGCTTTTTGGCCAAAACATTTTGATGTCCTCATAATTTTCATTGCATTGATAGCAGTTGAACACATAGAGACCAGCAAAAAACTCTTGAAAGCTCAAATGCACAAAAGAGAAGACTTTTGTCCGGTGAAATAGAGATTCGACCTTAATTACTTCAGTACAAATTCCAGTATGCACTATGGCATCTGTGGGGTCAATACCACACTCATTCAGATCTTCTTCGTAAAATATGACATTTTTCATCAGTAGCTGTTTAAAAGCAAGCTTAGCAAGTTTCAGAATAACTTCTCTGTTGGATTTTAGTAGTTTTCTTGAATCTGTTTCTTCTCTCTCATCAAACTTTTGGTTTTTCATGTTCATTTGAATAAGCAGAAAATGTGAATACATTTCAGTTAGAGTTGTGGGGATTTTCTCCTTGCAGTCTTCAATCAGAAATGGCTTAAGTACAGTAACTGAAATCCAACAAAAGACTGGTATATGACACATCATGTACAGAATCCTTGTACTCTTGATGTGTGAGAGAATTCTGTCAACTTGATCCTTACATTTAAGCCTCTTTGAAAAGTATTCCTTCCTTTGTTGGTCACTGAACCCCTCAATTTCTGTCACAAGGTCAATACATTTAAAGGGAATCTGATCGGCTGCCAGTGGTCGCGAAGTAATCCAAATTAGAGCAGAAGGAAGAAGCTGTCGATCGATGAGATTTATTATCAATAAATCCACTTCTGATTTAATGTCCACATCACTGACGGCATGCTGTCGAAACTTCATTGAAATTTTACTTTCCTCTAGGCCATCCAAGATGAACATGATTTTCTGACCATTGTACAGGCTTGAATTGTAACCTTCAAGTTCAGGATGTAATTGGACCACAAGTTCATGAAGACTACAAGTCTCTTTGATAAGGTTCAGCTCACGAAACGGGAGTACAAACAGAAAGTCCACATCCTGATTGGCCTTATTTTCAGCCCAGTCAAGAATGAATTTCTGCACAGAAATGGTTTTACCAATTCCAGCTACACCCTTTGTCAGAACAGTCCTGATTTCTGTATCCATGAAGATCTCACTGAAGGATTGTCTAGACTGTCCAGCTGTTAAATCCTCTTGTGCGTTCATTATTACTTTACGTCGTCCTTCTGTGATTTCTACTTTTGTGTATATGTCATTAAGTGAAATTTTTGCCTTTTCCATAGTAGTTTCTTCTTCTATAAATTCATACTTGTTCTTTAGCCAGGACTTATGGTTATTTTTGATCTTCACAAGTTCTTTCAGTTTTAGACAAACAGAAAGAAAAGTCAGTTATTGGCATTAATTAGGACATGCAAATATTGAAATTTGTGCAGAAATTCAGAAGAATATCTGAGAAAGAATACTGTCATATTGGGTTATATCAGATATTTACATTTGACATATCAACCTACTAAATTAAAATGATTACCTTCCTCGGTTATTGCTTCAGTCTTCTTTGAATGAATTTGAGATGGTGATTCTTCTTGAAGCTTTTGTGTTGTCTTGACAAGGTCCAATTTTGGGAGTTTTTTAAGAATTTCAACAGCAACTTCCAGTGCCTTATCCTTTCCATAGAAATCTATCATTTTATTCACCAGTTGTGGTCTATCTGTGGGCATCAGCCCCTTTGGGATTTTTTTTATGTTATTTGGTGGATTTTCAAGGTAAAACTTAAATCTACCCAGCTCATCTTCATCCAACTCTTGCAGGGCAAAAAGAAGAATGTCTGGGACCATCTTTAATGACTGAAAAAAAATCAACAATGGTCATAACAATGTACAAGTTCCTCAAAAGTTTTGAGTAGTGAATCTTTTTCAAAGCTACAGTGTCAAACTGTTGTTAGCTAACAACTAGTCTTAGTACTTTGGACATGTGTCTTCACATATACATCTTACTATTAAAAAGTTTTTCCCCACACACTCTTTTGTTTCTATTGAGTTTATTGTAAGCCTGAGCTTCTTTGTGCGTTTTTCCACTTTTTCGTTCATTTTATCCTTCATTAGAATCCAGTTCACCGCATGGGTGTAAATTCCATTTAACAGTAGGGGGGGGACAAGAAATATAACATTTCTCATTAGCAATTTTTGAAGGGGACACAAATAATACAGTCAAATTGTACTTATAAAGCTATGTCCCCATAGTGAAAAACTCTGCTTCTATCATTATTATTGTAGCATGGAGACATTAGTGCATTAGAGAAACTAGTGCGTCATTATGGTTATTTTCAAAGTTTTTCTCAGGTTCAATGACAAAGCAGATTTTTCTTCAAAACTATTTATTGCATTGTTTGTTATGTTGTTTACAGTCAAGCCATCAACATACAATAAAATTTAAACATGACTGTTATTGTGAAAGACATATAAAATAAGTAATGTTTTGTAACAAAATCAAATATTAAATAATCAATTTACAGTAACAGACTGACACCTGAAGCAGAAAAAAATGCAGGAAAATATGTTTTCCATACTCATAATAACTAATTTGTTTACATTACACTTGTTAAATTGACAGATCACACTGTAAATTGGTGAGCCTGTGATGTTCATCTGCTGAACAGCCACAACCCCGAAAACATTAAAGAAATTGTTCACCCCCAAAAAATGGTCATTATCCCTTCAATAAAAGCACAGCACACTTACCTGACACTGCACATCTGATTGACCCTGCTCTACCTGTCCCTCAATCATTTCTGTCTCCTTTGCCTGTGATTGATATTGTGACATTAGTATTTTCATAAGCACCCGTTCTTAAAGCCAAATTGCCTTAACATGTGAACTTTTCGTACTTACTTGGCGTTTAGGAGCACTGAAAAATGGTATTACGTCCATTTTCCTTTTCTCTGTCATTTTATCTAGTCTATGACACTGCAAGGCAAGGCAAGTTTATTTATACTGTAGCACATTTCATACACAATGGTAATTCAAAGAGCTTTACATAAAGAAAGTAAAACTATCATAAAAATAATCACAACAAATAAAAACAAGGAATTAAAGAAAGGTTTAAAATTTTATTTAAAATTAATTAAGACACTTAAGAACAGAATAGAAATTGATTATACAAAAAAATACAGTAGGGTCAGTTCAGACGTAGCACAGTGCTCATTTAGTAAATGCTTTAACAATATGCTAATTGTGGCCGTTAATGTTAAGTTAACGTTATGCCAAGTCGCCACAAATAAACCAATGCATGGGAAACGGCTTTGGCGTGTTAGCTGCAGCGCGCTACTGTAAACAAGCTAACCTTAACTAGATAAGTAATATTTTAATCGCTAATATAGCAGATTCATGGAAAATTACATCGGTAATCAGCATTTTTGCCGCAACTAATTCATGAATGAGTCTGCATCAACTACATTAAAGAGAATCGCTCTATTTAAAGTGAATAAAATACCCTACTTACTGGAGTTCAACATGAACTGAGCCGCAGCCGCGCACCTGACTCGACTCGCGTGTAGAGTAGAGCAGGTGAGACGAACTGGGGAAGCAGGCAGTGGGTCAAACCACTGTGAGGAAGGGGAGGGGGAACTCAACTGTTTCTAAATGCATTTTTTGCGTTTGTTTTTTTTCTACTTACACAATTATTTTAGGTATACATACATATATTTTTTACAATAGAGAGTGCGATTTTCTTTTATAATTTCTTTGCGGGGGACAACCCTCGGATCCGTCCCCCCCCGGGATTTACGTCCATGGTTCACCGGTCTCTGCTCAGTCCAACAAACGTAAAAAAGTGCGCGAACCAAAGTTATAACTTGCAGTTGTGCCTAAATGTCTTCTCCCACTGAATAAAAACGCGTAATTGCTCATGTTTTACAGCACGTGTTCACCGGAAGGAAGGAAGAGCATTTTCCGTACATGATATTTTTAATAGAGATTTGTATTATATGTTGTTTAGGGTTTAAAACACAATGTCTTCGGATGACTTATGATTGCTACGAATTATTGTGACTGCTAGATCTATATATTTGTTTAAAGTGCATGCCTGTTTAGATTTTTTTTTATTGAAACCAATGTCTTAATTAATGTTTTAATTAATTAACACTCAATATAGCGCACGCCGTTTGTATCCTTGTCCTATCCCTCTATTTGTTTTTTATTCAATCCCAGCTCATCTGACTGCTTCACGAACCAAAAGGGCGCAAATGAGAGTTACAGCTCGCAGTTGTACGTGAAACCGAAACCTAAATGAAAAGAAAGCATTTTTTAAATGCTGATACTGTTCCTAGTTGCAATTATTTATACTGTTACGTTTTCAAAGTCAAGATCAAATTAGCCTTTAGCAAATATCCAGCGACTTTTTAACCATTAATCAGCTACAGATCTTTGCAAAAATAATTTGAGACGTGTACATTACCCAGGCATTTGGCGCCGTTCGAACTAAGGCGGTTGATTTCCGTATAACTGACAGCCTTAGCTGAGAACTGTGGGAAACCTGCAGGCTTATGAGCAGGGCGTCCTCGGGGTTAATACACATGCAGAAACACGCTATATCACGCAGTTTTGAAGTTAGTGTGTTTGTATGTGTTTTTTGAAGATGTTATATCACAGATTAAAGATTTTAGAAGATTCTTGAAAAATGGTCAAATGCTGACATCAACTGGAAATGTTGGACATGAAGGTGATGAGTCAATGAAAATGATGTTTAATATATACACAGAGTTAACATGTGACAAGAGAAAGAAGACAATGAAGTAGAATAGTGAATTTTACTGTAGTTTAATTGTACAGTAGTCTCATAGAACCTAAAACACTATCACTTCCCCTTTTTTTTAATCTTTCCCCAGAATCTTTAATTAAGGTCACCACCAGGTTTACAAGTAACTTCTTTCTCCTCTCTTCTTGAATTACATTTCTTGACATTTCTTGTTGATAATGACAGCTTGGTAAGTGTCAGAATGAATTTAACTTGGAAATGAAATGAAATTAATTAGCTATATTCTTCTTTTGGATATGACTTGCAATGACATGCAACACAAGTTTTGGTGCATTATATTTACTGCTGTTTGCTGATTTTCCTAAACATTCAAAGTGGTCCAGTGGATATACTGGCGGTTGCTCTAGTGGGTTGGGAACTTGGTGGCATGCTGGAGGCGCCGCCCAACTCTTGCTTCTCTTTGTCAGTGAGCACATGCCATGGATTGGAGAAGATTCACACAAAGATATCTTGATGGAAATGGCGACAATGAAGCTCTCGGGTGAGTTTTTGTATATCATTTTGCTATTAATCATCTGTCAAAGTCAAGAGAAACTTTATTGTCATCTAACCTGTATACAAGGACACAGAGAGATGTAAAAGGTTGGCTCCAGTTTTGAAAGGGTAAACAGAAGCCACATAGAATATACATATATAAATTAGCTATAAAATATAAAGTCTAGGCTAGATGTAGAAAATGAAAATGTGGAATTTCAGTTACTGCAAGTATTCCTAATATGTGCAAATACTGAAACAGCAAATATTAATTTATTGAGCTTTGTCAACAATTATGCTATGTTAGCAAACCATAAAATAAGTAGCCTACTATATTAAAATAGACTCCTTAAATTATTATCATTATACAATAAAATTATCTTCCTTGTGTTACTTGTGCTAGTTTATTAATGGTAGTGTTATCTATGGGCTAACTGGAACACGAAAATAATTGTTGACACCACAAATATGCATTAACGTTCCTTTCACTCTGTGACATTATGTCTTTGTATGTGATCAACAGTAAATTCTCAATTTACAAGACAAGAAATTGATAAATGAAGGATTTTGAGTGTCCTTGTTGCCTGTCACTTTAAACTAGTGATTGCAACGTCACGGTTCAAACAACAAATGTGATTGGATGAGTTAGCACATTTGAAAAATGGCGGGATTCTACGGTTAGTCCCTTATTTGGAAAACAGTGTGTCTTGTCCATTGGGCTGTGCAAAATTAACATGCTATTACTCCTGTTATGTTTTTTGCATTAGCTGACAAAAAAAACAAAGCAAATATATGTGTAAAAGTAAAATAAATAATTTTTTCTGTTTGCCAAATGAAGAAAAAAGGGGAAATAATTTGTTACTTTGTTTACTTGTTCTGTTTGATAGAGGAGGAGAGTGCTGAGGGTTTTGCTCATTCGTACAGTAACAAGGGGGAGAAAGGAGTTGTAACTGACAGTGAAAATGAGGACTCTTCTTTTGCAAGGTCAGATCTTGCTAAGTTGAACATTGCATATTTGAAGTAAATAATGTAAGTAAATATAGTACGCATGGCGTGGGTCACTCCACTAATACGTAAAGATTATTAAGTATAGATATTGTGATTTTATAATATTTGCAGTAATGTCAATTATCTCCTGCCTTCTTCTGAGGACCAACACTCTATGGACACACCCAACAGCTTTGAAAAAAATCACAAGTAAGACCAACACGTTTTACTCCTTTGTTAAAATAAATGTAGCATTCTATTTTTCTTTTAAAAACTACAGAGTTTTCTGTAATGCACTCAGATGCCTGTAGGTCAGTCATAATTTCAATTTCACGTTCTTCAAGTATATAACTATTGATTAAGATCTCAGTTCTCTAGAATGTAATTTTCTGATGTTTTCTGATGAAGATCCTGTACATAAAGCTACTTATCTTGTATAAATTGTATCCTAAATATTGTCTTAATATTATGCATTAAATGTTGTGCTGCTCTACATGTTTATACACATTCATAGTTTTCAAACATTTCTTTTATTTAAAAAAATCAATGAAAGGCTTGAAGGAGGGAGACCATATGTCTCTCAGGAGAATGTCCATCATTCCAGAATAAAAACATCACAATCCTCAAAGACAAAGGTACAGCTAATACAGGTGCCACCACCAGCACCACTGACTATAGAATATGAATAATAAACAAGTTGGGAAAATGTAGCGTGTGTGTGTGTGTGTGTGTGTGTGTGTAAGAGAGAGAGAGAGACGAGTTACAAAATGCCTGTAGCCTCTGGGTGTTTGAAGACTTTCTGCATGTTTTAGTCAATTCAAAAAGTTACTAATTACTTTTGTTTTATAGTGTTTAAGTAAAAGTGTCAATCAAAATACTTTTAAGAAAATATAGATTCATATTTTAGACATTGTATTTTGTTATTGGCTACTCTAGTTACTGTATTCAGCACAGTAATGCATGCTCAACAATACTTTAATTATGTACAGAAGTTCATTTGCAGAAACCGCAGTATCATCTGCCTGTGCACAATTTGTTGTCTGCTGTTACTGTTGTCTTCTTTTTGGCCCTCACAATATAAAAAAGGTTTGTTATTGTAGTCATTTAACATTAAATAAAATCTTGCATGATTTACAATTAATAAGTATTTTTCATTTTTCTATTTTGATACATTTCTTGACTTTGTGTCACATATTTCAGTAATTCACAAGGAAGAAAACTTATCCAAAAACCCTTTCTTCATTTCACTTTTCTGACAGACCTAAAGACATGGCCTGAGTTAAGATTGATGATGTTGAGTAAGTCTGGAGCAGGCAAGAGTGCGACAGGAAACACCATCCTCGGTGGAGATGCTTTCAGATCGGAGGCTTCACCTAGTGCTGTGACTGAACACTGCCAAAGAGAGACTCGAATCATCCAAGGGAGAAAAATCACCGTCATCGACACGCCTGCCATTACAGACACCCGGCTAGCGTCCAATAAAGAATCTGAATGTACTGATATGTCATTGCCTGGTCTTCATGTGTTAATGCTGGTGATCAGACTGGACAGATTCACAGAAGACGAGACAAACGCTGTGAAGTGGATCCAACAAAACTTTGGAGATGAAGCTCTGAAGCACACCATGATTCTGTTCACTGGTGGAGATCTTCTGGAAGGGAAACCAGTGGCGAAATTCCTCAACGAAAGTGATGAACTTATTAAATTTATTCAGCTCTTCGGAGGCAGATACCACATTATGAACAACATGGAAAAAAGAGATCGCACACAAGTGGCACAACTGCTGACGAAGATAGACCTGATGATCGGTGAGGGCGAGAACACGTTCAATATTAGTACGCTACACCTGAAAAGCTGGAGAGGTTCCAGTGCGGTGGAGGACGAGAAATGTAAGGTGGAGAATGAGAGAGAGATCAGGGAAGAGGAGGAACAGAAGAGAGAGGCAGCTAAGAAGGCGATAAGAGAGGTAGAAAAAAAGAGAAGACTCATGAAGGTTAGAGATTTAAAAGAGGAGGAAGAGTGGAAAAGGTTGGTGAGGGAAAGAGAGATAAGAAGGGAAGAAGAAGAAAAGAGAAAAATGTTAGAGGAGGAAAATGCAAAACTAACTGTATGTTGCAAGTCATGTAAATTGCTTTGTGAATATTGGTCTTGGATCAACAACTAGTCTGCTAAAACAGTTAAGAAAAACTGGTAGCAATTGCATGAATCATTCATTTGGGTGCAGAAATTAAGATTACTGTTATGCTTTTAAACTTGTCAAAATATTTTTGAAAATCAGAAATTCTTTGTTATTTCCTGTTTTTTAAGATTTCTGTGCAGCTTGAATACTACAGAGAACAATGATGAAATGTTTTTCTGTATCTTTAAATGTGTCTTTCGTATTTGTAAATTTTTTGTCAAAAAATATGTGTGAGCATTTTCATTTTCTTATTAAAAGTGTTGTTCCTCAAAAATAAGAACCGGGTAGCAATACGACCTTTTGTGATAGTTGTATTTCACTGTAGTGGGCATTACACTCATTGTTTAGTTTGGCTATAAACACACTGTAAACAACAGTCTATACACTTGTATATATTTTTACAGGTAAAGAATAATGAACATATCACATTCAGACAAGACAGGGCTTGAACACTGCAGTGTGCCCTTTTCCCTCTAAATGTTCCCTGTTATACAGGGTTGTGAAGATGGAGCATTATCCTGATTAAGAAGTAATCTGTATCTTCTGTTTTGAGAATGAATCCTTTTAATAGCAAAATAAATAAAGACCTATTAACGGAAAGCTGTGATGTAGGCCGTTGTTTGTCTTTACGCGACTTTTATTTTATCACGCATAATTTACTTACATTGGATAGCTTTTGCTGACTTTAACACAGGATATGTGCAGCCATATACATCACCTCTAGTCAGTGCCCAAATGTCTTGCAAAAAAAGCATTATTCTAATAGGAAGCCAAATAGACACATGCTTTGGCACCACCTAAGGTTCATCTGTGCACATGACAGTTCTTAAAACTAGTCAAACTTTGAAAAGGTGCTGTCTAAGATGACAAGATAACAAGAGCCAGCAGCACATTTACAAGGTCTTGGCTGAAAAAACCCTGAGCTCTTTAGGGGAAACTGAAAATAAATGATATGGGGTGGATATAGGGCTACAAAGGTCATTACATTGGACAGATTCAGTAGAAGGGAACTGACAAGCCAATAACGATAAGCAATGACTCGTCTGAAGACAAGTCTACCTGTGTTCTTTGCCCCCATTATTTAGTATATAGTGCTCTGTGTTCAGGAAGTGCAAAAAGCAGTATGAAGCCAAGCTGCGTGGGCAAGAATATTGCACACCACGTTCCAGTGCTGTGTCAGGAATCAGGTGAATATACTATAAATTACTGCATATGAGTTAATGTTAGATTAATATTTTAGTATGGGGTTTTGCAAGCTGCTCCTTTCTGCAGAGATCATATAGTAAACTATAGTTAGTTTAGGTGGTATGTGAGCGCATAGTTGAAAGAATTAATTTCAATATCAGACTTAAAATCTATTGTCGTTCTACTTCTCTACATGACTTCCAGACACCAGAATTCTTGTTTAAATTCTGACAGGCAAAACTCCTTTGTCCAAGCAATGGCTACACCGACAACCCCTTACTCATCCTCTACACACAGCTCTGCTGACAGCAGTGGCTTACGCAGGTCCGAAAGGTCTGGTACACAGAACAAACTGAAGTCTAAATATGTATAAAATGTATAAGTATACTGTATATCTGATTTAGTTAAATCATGACACAATTGTATTGAATTGGCAGGTTAAACAAAGGGGCAAAAGATCAGGAATCTGAAAATAAATCCCTAGACATTGGTACAAACTTTCAGGCAACTACTCAGAGGTAAGACAGATTTCTACCCTCTGTACTCGTATTGCGTACTTCAGATGGTTTTGGCGTCCGGGAGGTGTTTTCAAATATGATGAATATTTAAACCATTTTGGTCATTAATAAATAGTATGTCAATTCTGAATGTAAAGGCCTGAATATTTATGTGTGAAATATGTTATATGAATGAAGCAATACCACAAAATAATACTTCAAGATAAATGTCACAGTGAAGGGAAATGTACATATGGTTTTTAACAATTGATTTATTCTGCTGCTACAGTGATAATATGCTTTACATTAATTTAACTTTTTAGTGAGTCTGGACCACACAAGCACTCCTCAGATAATAATTCAAGCAATATGGAGGAGGAAAAGACACAAGGCGATCATAATGAAACAATGATGATTAAAGAAGACAATCATGAGAAAAATATTGAAAAGATGGGACCTATGACACAAGTAGATAAACACGAGGAGAATACAAAGGAAATTAAAAAAGTAGAAGAAGGTGAGAAGAAACTGAATGAAAAAGAGGGTAAAATTAATGAGCTTCAGCATCAGCTGGAAGAGGCACAAATGGTAAAAGAAGAGGCTGAGAAGAAACTGAATGAAAAAGAGGGTAACATTAATGAGCTTCAGCATCAGCTGGAAGAGGCACAGATGGCAAAAGAAGAGGCTGAGAAGAAACTGAATGAAAAAGAGGGTAACATTAATGAGCTTCAGCATCAGCTGGAAGAGGCACACAAGGCAAAAGAAGAAGCTGAGAAAAAACGTCATGTTTTCATTGTAACTGCTTTAGTAGGACTGGTGGCAGTGCTTATTGCAAGTTTAGCTTTCAAAGGTAAACCCAGCTTTTTTAAATACAAATGAAAAACTATTTGATAATATTCAGGATAATTATCATTTTTGTGTTTTTTTCTTATTCACAGGACATGAGGAGAATATATATGAACTCAGACTGATGCTGGTGGGTAAAACTGGAGCAGGGAAGAGTGCCTCAGGAAACACCATCCTGGGAGAAACTGCTTTCAAGGTGGAAGCGTCTCCTGCATCCGTTACTGGCAAATGTGAGAAGAGAAACAAATTCATAGATGGAAGGAACATCACCATAATCGACACTCCGGGAGTCATGGATACGTGGCTAACTTCTGAACAAATGGCCCAGACTGCTCCTGAATGTACCTTCATCTTCAGACCTGGTCCCCACGTGTTCCTGCTGGTGATCAGACTGGGAAGATTCACACAGGAGGAGATGAACGCAGTGAAGTGGATCCAAGAGAACTTTGGAGAAGAAGCTCTGAAGTTCACCTTGATATTGTTCACTGGAGGAGATCTGTTGGAGAGGAAACCAGTGGAGAAGTTCATCAGTAACAGTATTGAACTCCAGAGTCTTGTTGACACTTGTCAAGGAAGATATCACGTCTTTAACAACTACGAACAAAGCAACCACACTCAAGTCACTCAATTGTTTGAGAAGATTAATCAAATACTACATGAGAATATGGGCTATATTTACTCAAAGGAGTTGTACCAGTATGTGAAGCAAAACATCCAGAAAGAAGAGGAAACAAAGCGAATGATTTTGGAAAGTAAAATACAACAATGTAACAACTTGATGGCAGAAAACAGAGAGAAGGAGGAAGTAAAGAGGAAGAATTTAGAGGAAGATTTAAAAGAAGAGAGAATGAAGATGAACAAAATGTCAAATAGACAAAGGGAAGAAATAGCGACTTTGGAAAAAGAAAAAAATCAGTGTAAAAGGCTGGTGGCAGAAATCACAGAGAGGGAGGGAGTAAAGAGGAAGGAGTTAGAGGAAGAGTGTAAAAAAGAAGAGAGAAAGAAGATGAATAAAATTGCACTTAAACTAAGAGATGAACAATCAGAGAATATAAAACTTAAAACTGAGTTAGATACACAGTATGTCTGGTTACAGCGTGCTTTATTGGGTGCAATAGTATTCATAGTGCTTTGCCTTTTATTATGGTTCTATAAAAACACTGGCTAAAACTGCGACAAAGTTGTTTTGTTTTGTAATAACTGCAGAAATATACATTTCCATTAAATTGAATTTACAGTACATAATTTGAGAGAGGCACTTTTTCTTCTCATACTCATTTTTAACTGTTCTTGAATCCTTCTTTATATAATGTGTTCATATTTTGTCTTTCTTTGATGCTTGAAGTCACCTTGACTTGGGTAAATACAAGTTTAAAGAACAAATGCATGCCCAAAGTCCACAACTGAGAATCATGAGACAGCTCATGATGACTAAAAAAAGATAAACAGACAATAAAATCTGTGTGTGTGTTGGTGAGTGTGTGTGCATGAGGGCGGGGGGGGTGGGGTGGGGTGGGGTGTGTGTGGATAAAGTGAGGTGTTGCCATATTGGGATAAGTCGCGCTGTTGCATGTGATTAAACTTAAATAAATATATTTTTGCATATAAATATATTTAGGAAATAATAAAATCCTTTATAGTGGTTTACTGGAAGGCAAAGTTTCAGTGTCAATTTAACATAAAACATCAGAAATGTTTAATGTACAGTTTTCAAATGCATTATTTTAGACAATATATCGACCACTTAACTAACTGAATGCAAATTGTCTTACTTAATTATACAGTATTTTAAAATAATGTTTTAAATATGGCATACAAATGACTGAATACACTTCCAACTAATTTCTGAACATTCCTATTCTTTTTAGAGTAAGTATGACAGAGTTTATGTATAAAAAAATTGCGACAGTTTAGTACAGCATTTTTAAATAATCACCTGAATACATGTCCAGTCTATTTACCTTTCTCTTTCATTTCAAAGCTTTTCAAAGATAATCTGACATATTGCTTATTTGCTTGTGATTAAACTAAAATGGTTTTATTGTTTTTTTTTTCAAAGCTATGCAATACTGTAGTTACACTCCCTCTTTACAATGAAAGTGTGGTAATGCCAAAATAGTCAAAGTCAAAGCAAACTTTGTAATCTCAGCTATATAGAGTAGTACATAGAGAGAAAAGATGACATAGCTCCAGTTTTTACAGTACAAAAGAACAAAAGGCACATAGAATAAGCTTATATAAATAGACTATTAAATGTAAACTTTTAACTTAAAAAGAAAAAGAAAATATACAATGTAGGCACTACACCCTTAGCAAAAAGTAGTATAGTTGAAGTTCATTTTATTAAGTATGCTTGAGTATAAGTATAGCAAGTATACTATGGACCATGTACTATGTACCTTGTAGTGTACTAGAAAGTATACTAATTTAATACTTTTTTGGACTAAATTGGAACATTTTAAAGTTAAAAGTATACTTTATAAGGTCATTTTAAGATTACAAAAGTATAATTTTAGACTTTAGTAGACTTTTCTTTATACTTATCAGTATAAGTCAAGTATACGTCACTATACTATTCTTAAGCATATAAAATATAGTATATAAAAAGTAAACTTCAAGTATACTGCCTCTGGTTTAGTATATAATAAGTATGCTCGTAGTACACCTGAATAAACTACTAACTAAGGGTAGTTAGTCCTGGAATTGTTTTTTGCACTGAATGAGCACAGGATCTGTAGCAAGTAAATATGAAAATTCTGACAGACAATCCATTAAATAGTAACAGTATCTTTATAAACTTTAAGCTAACTATGTGAGAAATTCAATAATCTGTGCCAATATAACACCAGTAAAATTGAGAAAACTACGGTCAGTCTACTTCATGAATAACAAGCTGTTCTTTCTGCTTTCATGCTGAACTTGTTTGAGTGCTATTCCTTGGGTAGCTTTTTGGGGGGTTTTGTTTTTAGCTACAGTATATACTAGAGGGCATGACAGCTGATAAAAAACTTTCACAATTTGGCCTGACTAATGTTAGCTAAATATACACGCCGTTTTCCCTGCTGACATCTGGCAACCCTGCTCAGGAGGAGGAGGAGGAGGGGATGGAGGCGGGCTGGGAGAAGTTGACGAGCTAAAAGTAAAAAACTTCCGTCTCCCCTGGGCGTTTTACTTTTTGACCATTTTATTTTGCCATCATGTCGAACAACAACGCCGGGACGAGCCTGGCCGTCGCCCATAAAGCGGTCAAGCAGCTGCGTCTGGAGGCGAGCGTCCGCCGAATTAACGTGAGTGCGCCGAAGTCAACATTTAACTAAAAGTTAGGGAGAAAACTAAACAGAGTTAGCATCCGCCCCAGAAACGTCAAGCAAAAGCCCGGAGGAGTATTTCAGTAACCTTTTAAAACGTTAGAAACGGCGCGAGTTGAGTCCGATTGTTAAAGTTATTCTTCAAAAGTAACATCTATATTTAGATTGCTATAAAAACTCGTTTAGGCGCTCGTGAGAGAACGGCTAATGCTAATGGCTAACGTGGGGGAGGGTTCAGTTCCTCCCAAATTTGTTTCCTCTTCCTTCGAAAGCTGCAGTCGATAAATTCCATAAATTGAAAAAAGATACATATATATATATATTATATATATATATATATATATATATATATATATCTCTGAGATTGCAAGATGTTATGAATTTTTTTCCTTTTTTGAGTTTGGTGTATGTTTAATAATATTCTTAGTATGCCTGTCTAGTCGTTCCGAACAAATGGAGGACGCGTTATTTTTAAACTTTCACTAAAGTTTTTTCGCTTGCTCACAATGTGTAAAGTGAGATTAAACTTGATAAAACGCCTTGTTGAGCAGGTTTCCCAAGCAGCCACGGAGCTGAAGAATTTCTGTCTGCAGAATGCGCATAAAGACCCGCTGCTGAGGTACCAGTACTACAGTAATACTGCCATCAGGTACCAGTACTACAGTAATGCTGCTCTGAGGTACCAGTACTACAGCAAAACTGCCGTGAGGTACCAGTACTACAGTTATACTGCCATCAGGTACCAGTACTACAGTAATGCTGCTCTGAGGTACCAGTACTACAGTAATACTGCCATCAGGTACCAGTACTACAGTAATGCTGCTCTGAGGTACCAGTACTACAGCAAAACCGCCATGAGGTACCAGTACTACAGCAAAACTGCCGTGAGGTACCAGTACTACAGTAATACTGCCTTGAGGTACCAGTACAACAGTAATGCTGCACTGAGGTATCAGTACTACAGTAATACTGCCATGACGTACCAGTACTACAGTAATGCTGCCTTGAGGTACCAGTACTACAGTAATGCTGCCATGAGGTACCAGTACTACAGTAATGCTGCCATGAGGTACCAGTACTACAGTAATACTGCCCTATGGTAACAGTACTACAGTACCGTTTGGGACCATGAGGTACCGGTACTACAGTAAAACTGCCATGAGATAACAGTACCACAGTAATACTGTGATGAGGTACCACTACTACAGTAATAAAATAATACCTGAGGTGTCAGTGCTACAATAATACTGACTTAAAGGACTTTCAGGTGTCAGAGTTTCCATAATTAAACGTATGTGTACCTGTACTACAATAATACGGTTATTAAGGTATCAATACTACAGCAATAGTGATTTGAGATACAGATACTACCGCTCTCTTGTACCAATGCAACAATAATACTTTTCTGATGTATCGGTAGAGCCATAATATCAATACAAAGGTATCAATACTACTTCTGTGAGGTGCCAATACCTTTGACTTAATACAAAATAAGGAATTTTAAAATGTAATACTTAACAATTAAACTGAATAAAAGTAATGAAAGCCTCATGAGAAATGTAAGGTAGTTAACACAAATCACATATTTTGTATATATCAAAACCTTTTAAAGTATGTATGTTCCTTAGCTGATGTAAATATATCTACACTGAGCATTAACTGTTTTCTTGTTATCCACAGTTGGTGACATCTGAAGGCAGTGGTCATCAGAAAAGACCTTTTGGAGCACTAAAGACACCACACAGACTTCACTACAAAACTCACCTTGCTGCATTTTTCTCCTCTCTTCATGGGGATTTTTTAACCTGAGAAAGCTGATTGTACTCTGTGCAACTTGGTACGATCCACACATAGTTATTTCTACTGTGCAGAACTGTATTCCTGAATCCATTTCTTGTTTTTAGTCATCACAGACACATCAACTTAGAGCCTCTATATTACATTCAGAATGCACTTGTATAGGTTGATAAGTACACAGACACAAATGAGAAAACAAGTTAAAAGGTTATAAACAGAAATTCTGATTATTAAAGCAAACGTTATTTAAAATAGAAGTCTAATAGAAATATTTAATCTTTTGGGAGACATGAAGTGAGCCATTTAAAGCAGGTCTGCACTATTATTTTTTCATACTATCACCTTTCACTATAACTCTGTTTTCAGAAAACCAAAAACAATCTTGGTCTGCAGTGAGCAACACTTGGTAGCTTTTTTTTTTTTTACTAAATGTGGGGACATTTTTTGAAACAAAGGCCCTAACGGTCAGTTGTAGGAGTAGGTTTTCAAAATAAATTTACTAAATTATTAGCAGTGTAGGATGGTGCAGGGTTGGATGGTGTATTAAGACCAGTGTTGTTGGAATATATGATTCAGAAACAATTGTATTCCTTGGCTGATATTAACAGCAAAAACCTAGGAGATAAATCTCAAATAAAGATATCACTCTAGCAAGAAAGTTTATCTCAGTAAAATCAAAACTGTCTAATCGGAGAAGAGATAAAACACATTCCTTTTGGGCAGTCCATACTTTTGGCTTAACCTACGTATCATGATGAGAAATGCCGCTTTATTGCCACCACATATAAAGATTTATAGTATGTACTCTGAAGTGCCTTTGATTATTCAACAGAACTGTGTTACATTAAACTTAGAATATGTACTGCATACTCTTAATATTTACTACTGAATGTTTATTATTAATGTTTAATTCATTGGTCAAATTAAATGAGCTGAAACATGTAGATGTCTTGACCATATCGTCCAGCCCTGCTGTGAGATTGTTTTTAATTTTTGTGTGTGTTACTTTGAAAACACTTGTACTTTCATTCCTACCTTTGAGCATAGGTTGTCAGCAAAACCACTGGTCAAGGTTTATCATGTTTATGTGTTCACATTCAGTACATCTGTTTTGAACTAGCTACACTACCATGGTGTCATGGGCTGTCAGTAATCGTGCCTTTCTAATAATTCTTGAGTCCTTGAATAGACAGTACTTTATGTATCAATAACTTATCTGTTCTCTAACTGTAAAGCAAACTTTATTTTTGGTTACTGGTTGGTTTAAATGTGAGACTGGGGGTGGGGATAGTTGGTTGTGCTAAGACTGTCACTGTGTTCCATAAAAAGCATGTTGCAATGTTCAGAGCTGTTTAAAAGCACACATATGTTGAGCATTCTAGCTTTGAGATGTGTTGTGATGTCTGATCTTTATATGTATTTCATTTCTCTTGTGTTATTTGGTCATAGCCTGAATCTGTGATTTGCAGTGTAACTTTCTTTTAGTGAACACCAGTAAAACAACCTACATTTGAGTTTGTGTGTGATGCTGTGTTTTTTGAACATTTTAGGCTGGTGAAGTCCAGGCAGCCATTTTTTTCCTCAGGCATCTCAGTAGACAGCACACAGTTCTTGTACGTTTCTGTGTAAGACGGCAGTTTTATGCAATGACATTTATGAATAAACAATTAAGCAAATGTTATTCACCAGAAATACATACAATTGTCTTTGAGAGAGGTTGGAAATGGAAAGATCATAGTGAATAACCAATAATGTACACCTTTCTAGAATTTGGGGTGCTTACAAGTTTGTCCTTGCAACATTAATCATCCAAGAAACTAATTGAATGACTGATTAGAACAAATGACAGTCACCTGGGTTTTGCAAGGTCTTGCTCTGGAACACAGGACAACTGCCTTGTTGCCTTCTCTCTGGGCTTGAGAAGTGTGTAAAAAAGACTAAAGAAAAGGGGTTTGTATTCAGGTAGATAAAATCCCATTTGACCTCAAATTATGAAAAAATGGTTTATTTGGTTAATTTTGGTGTGACTTTTTTATTTTATATCCACAAACCGACTGTCAACTCCTGACCTAAGACAGTATGAGGAAGCTTCATTTTCTAGAGTTTTAAGTTTAAGAATATAAGTATGATACTGATCTGTGATCTGGTCATTTGTGTCCGTGTAACTTATAACTGCTGATGTGTAAACTCAAAAGTTCTGTTATTTGTTCATTAATGCTAGTCTTGATTGTAGGCACAGGTCTGGGGATGGCATACAAACATGGCGGAAGAACAATGACATCTCAAGGTTGGGTTCAGTGTATAATGCATTCATCACATTCAATACATGTCATAGAATTCATGTGATTGTAAGACCAAATGTTCAAATTCCCTCCATCATATCCAGAGGGACGCAGGGCTGGTATGTTGCAGCCGGCCAGTCCGCCCCATACTACAACATCTCCGAGCATCTCCTATAGGATCCTTCAGGATGACCAACAAGACGACAAAAACTCACTTCAGGTGCTGTAATGCCTTCCTAATGAAGGAGAAATTTGTCTGTAATGGCTATAACACTCCACCTCCATGGTGCACCTGAGTAACCCTTAACCCCAAGTTGCTTCAGGGAAACTAGGTGTAATTGCGAAATTGATGCTGCTCTGGATAAGAGCTTCTGTTATAATGTTAAATGTAAATGCTTGAAATGATACGGCACGAACATGCATCAGAACATCAGACTGAGACATGGAGCTTTAGCTGTTGTTTACGACGCCAGATATCGGGCATCAGTAGATTAAGTTAAAGCAACCGATTCCTCATCAGCAGACGTAGGTCTGGCACTGTTTCCCTTTCCACTCGTTGATGTGATATTACGAAAACATTAAGCATAAAGTCCAGAAACACTGATTCAAAACGCTTTGAATGGCTATTTTGAGTGTCATCACTTAATTAACGTTTCAGATTCAGTGCACTTGTGCCAGTTTATCTTTTAGGGGGGTTAACAATCGCAACCACCGTGTTTACAGGACCAACTTACTGAAAAAGAACAGCACATATCCAGGTTGCAAGATGCCCTTCGATGTGAGCGGGAAAAGGTTCGTGCTTGTTCTTTTTCTCTCCCCAAACAAGCTGGAGTTGTTTCAACAATAAACTTCAAACCCGTTTTTCTTCAATACTTACTCTCTTCAGAACGCGAAGCTGCGGTCCCGTTGTAACCAGCAGGGGGCAGAGTTGAGACGGAGAGAGCAGCACCTCAACAGAATGAGAGAGAAACTCTCTCAGTTTACTGACCGGCACAGAGGAGGGTGTAAGACATGCTATTTACTGAATATTAATATTGTGCTTCAGTGGTGTGGGTTAATTAAGAACCCTGGTAAAATAAAGGATTCGAATCTCAATCACTCTTGGATCCCAGTTCAAGACCTTTAAACCCAACTTATTCCTGCAAGAGAGTTGCTGTACTTATGAAAGGGAACGCTGAATGAGAACATCTGCTAAACCTCATGCATGTGAACTAATAGTACTCTACACTTATTTCCACTGCTTATAGCTATTGAGATCGTAAACACACTTCATAAACCATCAGGACGAAGAGAACCTGCCTCCAAGACTGCAAGGGCTGATGTGAGGTGGGTGTGTCCAGTCAGTCATAATATCCAATATTTTCCTAAACATTTTTATATTGGTTACTAAAATGTCACCTTATAGAATCCATCAGCAAGAAAGTCAATCAAAATGTGGCTATATATTGTTAGTCACTATTTTTTTTTGTTTTTGTTTGCCATATTAGAATCTGTGACTGGAAAATTTCTGTAAAAGTCACATTTTTAAATGTTTAAGTGGTTCATTTGTAAGTTTGTGTTTCTATACCAATCATCATGGATTTGTCAGGATGTTTTAGGTAGCAACACGTGCAGTGTGATTTCGTTCTCTTACTCATTTTGTGCTTTGACTAACTCTACAGAAAGGAGGAGATGCTGCAGTTGATGCTGGAACGAAGAGAGGCGGAGCTTAGAGAGGCCATGAAACTACGCCACAGTCTCACAACGTTGCTGCACGCCCTCAGAACTGACATGCATCAGGTGACGGTCATCATTTGCTCCACAGATCAACTTGAGATGGAGATTTCTTTCTGTTTTCTCACCGTAGACTTGAAACCAAAACCCACTCCTCCATGACCACACCTGAGGTCAAAACTCTGGTCTAATTGCTTGTTTGTTTGTTTTTTTTTGTCAGGCTCTGCAGAACAAATTGTATAAGGAGGAACAGGGGGAGAATGAAGAGGAGCCAGACACCAACAGACTGATCCAATCAGAGCAGTGTCTTGGTGACCATGTGACAGGAGGAGTGGTTCTGGAATGGAAGCATGTGCAGAAGAAACTGAACAAGCTGCAAAAACAAAGTAGGAGCAGTGTGCATGGATGATTAAGAGGGGAAATATTGTTGATCTGCTCTTATTGTGTGTATTTGTGGGTTTATGTATGTGCAGGCCCCATAGCCATGAGAACGGACCAGGAGAAGCTTCTGGCTCAGCTTGAAGAAGAGCTGGAGCAGAGCAGAGAGCTGGTCCGAGTACAGCAGCAACTACTTCAGGTCCTAATCAAAATACTTTTTTTCCAGATAGACTCACATAATGCATTAGTGTTAATGAAACACTTAATTTGCATCGAATGCTTCTCTAAAACATTGGACATAAATCAGCCTTCAAAATGTTAAAATTACACGCACACTCGGCACTCGGCGCTTAAACCCATGTTATTAAAAGAATCTGACTTGTGACACCTCTGAACGTGGTCTAAGTGATTACATTCCTATGCGTCTTGAGTGTGTTCATACCTGAATTTAGAGATGCCCACTTATGATCAGATCACAGAAGACTCATGTTACTGCCATTTGTGAACTGGGTGCCTCTCTCTCTCTCTCTCTCTCTCTCTCTCACTCACCCTTTCAGGACAACGTATCTCCTCTCCCAGATTCACTGACAGACTCTTTTTATCTAGAGGAGTGGGAGCGGCTTCAGGACAAGTGGGTAGAGTTTAACCAGCAGAGGCGGAACTTCCAGCAGGAGAGGCAGGCCTTTACGGACGCTGCCATCAGACTGGGCCATGAGGTAATACCAGTGTTGGAAAGACTATTTTAAAATGGTAGCTTTTCAAGCTACAAGATGATTATGCGAAAAAAAAACGAGCCTGATGAAGTCATATGTGGTGAGTCTAATTGCTTTGTGTGTTTATGCAGAGGTGCGAGTTTGAACAGCATAAGGCTGCTCTCCTGAAGCAGCAGTTCCTCTCTGACTCTCCAGTAACAAAGGTGTCCCACTGCAACAGGAGAGAAAGCACAGCACTCAGCAACTTGCGTACGCACAAGACACACACGCATGAATTGAAGAATGGCACTTGTTTACACATACTGTATAGCAAAATTGCAACGTGTTGTGAAATGTGATTCCTCACTACAACTGGGCAAATTTTAAAAAATACCACTGAAAAACAAGTGCCCAAAATAACACAATGTGAGAATGTGTCACTATCAATGTATTATAGTTTATCACTTATTACAGCAGGATTATATGTATGTTTAGCTTCAGCATGTTTGTGTGTGTGTGTGTGTGTGTGTGTGTGTGTGTGTGTGTGTGTGTGTGTGTGAGAGACAGGAATGGTAGCTTCAGATCATTTCTCTCTCTCCCCCTGTGCTCCTGCCACTCCTTCATCAGCGGGCTCTGAGATCGAACCGTGGTCTGACCACAATATGCCCATGACTCCCAGCACCCCAGAGCTGTACTCTGCCCTCCAATTGCCCTACTATTGCAAGTATGCCGGATGAAAAGGGAATGTTCAGAAAACAATTGTCCGTGTCTCTGTAGCAATACTGGGCCTCATTCATCACCCGTTTTCAAGGAAAAATTGGTTCTTAAAACCCACATAGTTTTCACCATCATTCTGACTTTAACCAGTGTTTTCCAGTACCAATTACTCTCTCTCTCTCTCTCTCTCTCTCTCTCTCTCTTTTAGGTCAGTGGTGGATAGTCCTCTCTCTGAGAACTGGAACAGACAAACACAGAGACATGCTTTCAGCTCTGACAAGCACTATATAGATGACTGGCCTTTTTAGAGTTGTGTGTGTGTGTGAGAGAATTCTGTTGCATGTTAATACTTTATACCTTTGCATTCTCTAAATAAAAACATTCAACTAGTGTTTATTCTACACATCACCTCTTTTCTATATGTTGCTGAGAAACAGGATCATACTTAGAGGATCTCTTTCAACATCTTGATTTAAGTTTATATTGTATATTCTACCTCTAGTTTAAAGTGTGTTATTTGATTTATATATTATTATTCTATGTGCCTTATTTGATTGTTTAAACTGGAGCCACGTCATCCTATATTCTACAGTATAGAGCAGAGATGACACAGTTTACTTTGACTTTGAACACTCACCTAAGCACTTGTAGTTTAAAGCAAAACCCATAATTGTAACACTAAAAACTCATTAGGTAAAATTGAATACATTATTGCTTTAAGTTAAAGTAAATAAAAGTATGTTGACTAATATTTTTTGTATAATTTGTGCAAATGCCACCAAATGTAGCGTTGTAACGTTAAAGAGCTATGTGACTTTTTAGTTTTTTGGAGGCACGCGACAAAAGTTAAATTTTCTGAGGGCGGGGCTCGTGATCACCGGGTCGTTAAGCACGCGCGTGGCACGTGGGCGCCGCCTTTTAATCTTCAGGTGTGTTAGCAGCGTCTCGGTTTGATCGTCGCGGTCAACATGGTTGTGTTCTCGTTGCTCCGGTGCGTAATGTCTGGGTCGGAGCCCACGGATCGAGATTTCCAGCCTTGGCGGGACTACATGGGTTTGGCTGAAACCGTGCGCAAAATGCGGACTTCCGCCGGTCCTCCGTCGCCACGCGGCTCCGCAACGGACCGGTGTGTACCGGAAGACACGTGCACCAGCGCCGTTTCCGCGAACTCCCAAAACCGTGTTCAAGATGACACGGCGGTGACACCGAAAAAGAAGAAAGCCAGCGGGTTCCCGGCGTCACCGGGCGCGCTTCTGGACTGCAAGTTTTGCAGCTTCTGCAAGCACAACGGAGAGTCGGCGACGGTTTTCACCTCGCACTGTCTGAAAGACCGCACCGGAGAGGTTGTGTGTCCGTATCTGCGCCAGTACGTGTGTCCTGAGTGCGGTGCCACCGGTGGAAAGGCGCACACCAAGCGCTTCTGTCCGTTTGTGGACAGCACCTACAGCTCGGTTTATACCCGAGGCCCTGGTCAAGCGCGGAAGAAAAGCCCCGTTTGAGTTGATTTGGTGCAAGACGGTTTCGCAACTTTAAATGCGTACGAGTCAACAAAAGATTTTAATACTAACACTTTGTTCTGCTCGGTTTTAATTTAGCATGTTCCGAATTCGAGGTTTAAGCCTGCAACTTTGTGAGAGACAGATTTGAGTGTGAAGTTTGTTTTGTGGTTACCAAAATAGTATTTGATCTATATGCATGTGATTTTCCCCTTTTTTGCACTTTATTTTTGTCTTGTTTTTCCTTTTCGTGTGTGCCTTTGTCACTTAGGGTGTGTCAGTGTGTGTTGGTTTGCTTCTACCAAACTTGTAGGCTTCTTGCAGGTTTTGTCTTAATTTTATTTTATAGGTTACAATTTAGTACTGACAGAGAAAAGTCTTTTAATGTTATTTACGGTGACTACTTGTACCGCCTGTTAAAAAGCTTGTCATTTTATGTGGCGGTTTTAATAACATAACCTACTGAAGTGTTATTTGTAAAAAATGTGTAAATTATATGTTGTAAAGAAACAGCAAAGTAGTTTGTTTTTTTGGGTTACTAAAATGAATTACTTTGATCTAATGTAACATTCTCATGAAAATATTATAGAGATGTACATGTCATTATATTGCAGTAAGTGGGAACAGAACACATCACATTCAAACACACTGTCTTACGTAATAGTGCTGGCTAATGCCATAAATTGTAACACTTGAGTGAAGCAACACTTTAGGTTAGAATGCTTTCTGAATCTGGCTTCAGACCCGAGCTTGATCTGAAATGCAGTGTCAAAGTCAAAGTAAACTTTACTGTCATCTCTGCTATGTACTGTGCAGATATACAGAGAGACGAGACGACGTGGCTCCAGTTTTCACAGTGCAACAGAAACAAGGAACAAGGGACAAACAAGGCATATAGAATAACAATATATAAATAGAATACAAACTATACGCTTTAAACTAGAAATGGAATATTAAATATAAACTAAAAACTAGAACTAGAAATAGTATAGAAAGAGAGACATGCAGTATTAACCTGCTGGAAATGATCTTTTACACTGTATGTGCAAGTGGACTAATATTTACTTTGTGCAGATATTATAACAGCAGTGGAAAACTAGAGTCTGTGCAATACTTTTCAATAATTTGTTATGCAAATATGTAGCGGCAGTGCAAAAATTGTGCAAATGTTATGGCAATGTTGTAGCAACAGTCATTTGAGGAGGATTACTATTTCATTCATGTAGCATTAAGTGTATGCCAGATCAGCAGCAGCAGTGATAATATGGTACAGTTTGTGAATATAAACATTATTATTAAACATCTTTTAAAAGACAGTTTCAGTGCAACATGAACGAGATTGTCCGTATAGCAGCACGTGCATCACAGCGATGGTGATGTGTAAAGTGCAGAGGTGCAACAAAGTCAGTTCACAGTCCGAGTGTGTGTGGGGGGGAGTGTGAGGGTAGGAAGTGTGTTCAAGACATTAAAACACAGCAGTTTATTTCAGTGCAGGTGTGACTGAGCTTAAATGATACTGTTGGCAAATGTCACAGATTTGTGTAAAGAAAGTGAAAATGAAAGCATGAACAGCCTTTCCCAGAAAAGCCACCACTTCTTGTAAAGGGACTGCAAATAAATATCTACATAAAAATCTGTTTCACTTTCAGTTTAAGTAGGGCAGTCACCTCACAATCGTCTTGTGTTGTTTTTAGTCAGGGTTTAAGGACTTTCTTTGGCTTTTTTTTCCACTACTGTATACATTCATAGCACTCTGTAGATCTGTTTACTACACATCTGTACATCTGTATATACGTAGCACATCTGTATATTTGTATATTCTGTATAGCAATATAGAACATCTGTATATCTACCGACCATATCTGTTTATTGCCCTTCTATATACCTCTTACACTGCGCTTATCTGTACATACCTGCTCACTTAACTATTTGTACATAATCTGTACATAACTATTCCCACCTTTTACATTGCCCTTATCTGTACTTAACTGTACATACTGCATATGCTGTATTGCTCTTGCTGCTTTTGCACTTCTAAACTGAATTTTGTTACCCTGTATTTATACAATGTGTAATGACAAAGTTGAATCTAATCTAATCTAAAAACGCAGTTAGTGATCTGTCATCCTCTACAATTCATGAGACTCCTTTACATGAGCTCTGCTGTCCTGCAGTTGTCCCAAACAATGATAACGTGCATTAAGTGGAGCTCAGGAAAATGTTGGCGTGAGATTCTCAGTCTAACACCCATGAATCAATTTGGAACAGCACTGAGAAACTGTAATCAGATTTTAAACTTTTTGGGTCAACTTCTTAGAAATACAGCACAAATATTTGTGTGTTTGTGACCCAAATGGAATAATGGAGGGAGGGGCTAGGGGTCGTGTTTCCTATATATTGCTGCTTGTGGTTAAAAACAACACAAAGTCCCAGCTCTTCATTCAGCTCCACATTATAAATCTCAGATTGTGGTCTTTTCACCTTCATCAACGCATCTCTGCTCTCCTTCTTTTCCACAAGGTATGTAGCATATTATTTTTGCTTTCTGCATAACGGCTGACCTGTTCTCAAACACACTGGAGGAAAAAAAGTTTGTTTCCAAACGCTGCTATAGAATTATAAATTAGGTTAATGTTTAACAAAACAAGATGAAGACAAAGGATCAATTTTTGCTGTTTTAGAAGAAATACTTAAAAGAACTGTATTCCACCAAACATGATGGATTTCTATCCATTCCATTATAGCCAGCCTGAATTTATGCTCAATATATTTAGACACTTAAAGACAACTAACGTTGGGCCCTATTTATAAATATTTTTACCAATATCAATATTTTCTTAAATTTCTTAAAGTGTGGCACAGGGAACAGTATCAGGCAAAAATCTGAATATTGTATCAGAAATAATTACCATGTGGAAAGTGACATTAGAAAACACACTAAACATTCTTGATCTATTGGTCATTTTAACAAATTTCTTTCATTGATTTAACTTAAAGGTAATTGAAAAATGATGCAATTTCAGCTAACGTTTGAGTTTTTAATGCTACAACTTTTATTTGAGGTTTTTAATATGTAAGATTAACTTAAAACTAAGTTGAGCTACAGGTATATTTGATAGCGAATGCTAAAACACCACACACATTTTGAAAGATCCTTCAACATTTCATTTTCTGCATTTAAGTTTCAAGTAAAATCAAATTGGAATTGGAAGCCACTTTTAAATCTCTCTCTATATATATTTCAATGACGTTTTGGAGGAAGAAGAGATTTCGATTTTCAACAAGTTACTCACTTGTTTTTACCTTTCATTGTCTTACATTTTGGTGAATGTATAACGTGTGATTACCACATGACATGAGGAAACAATAACTGCAGAAAATGTTCTGATTTTCAAGTGTAAAATGCATCAGAAAACAATTTTTTACTAATAATGAATTATGTAATTGTTTTGCAGATTTGACTTAGATCAACAGTTTAACCAACCAAACAGAAATCATGCCAGAAAAAGGTGAGAATTGTTCTTGCTCACGTACAAATATAGAATTACATTATATCTTGTATATTTTGTCATGTATATTGCCAGCCTTTAAGTGCTTATTGTTTTATATCTTGATCTGTTTCATAGTATTTACAATGTCTGTTTCATTGCATCTTTATTGTCCATAGAATTAGAGACGCCAGTGAGCAGAAGAGATTTACATTTTTGTGTACATTTTTTAACTTGTCAAAGAAATCTCTCTTTAGCAGCAGTAGATTCTGTTCTTACCTAGCAACAGGTTTTAAATAAGAGAACACAGGTGACTAAGATTTTAAGAACACTACATAAGTGGAATTTAAGAACAAAGTCTGGTTGGTGAATGAGGCCCACTGTTGTCTTCATGTTGGTGAATTTGCATTTTACGGTTTCTTTCTTCAGTGAAAGACGTGAGGATCGTGATGCTGGGTAAAACTGGGACTGGCAAAAGTGCCACTGGTAACGCCATCCTGGGCCGAGAGGCGTTTGTGGAAGACTATTCATCCGCCTCGGTGACCAGGCAGTGTGAGAAACACGAGGGGAAAGTGGACGACAGGAACGTGCTGGTAGTGGACACTGGGCCTTTTCGACACATCTTTGAGTAATGAGAAGATGAAAGCTGAAATAGTGAAGTGCGTTTACGAGTCGGTTCCGGGTCCTCATGCTTTCCTGCTGGTGATCAGATTGGGGGTGAGGTTCACCGAGGAGGAGAGGAACACTGTCAGGTGGATTCAGCAGAACTTCTCCAAAGATGCCCTGAATTTCTCCATGGTGCTGTTCACTGGTGGAGGTCAGCTGAAGAAGCTGATAGAGCACATCTGAAAAATGGCGCAAAGGAGCTTCAAGAGCTGGTTAAAAAATGCAAGGGTGGATGTCATGTCTTCAAAAACAATGAAAAAAAGGATCACGTTCAGGTGAAGGAGCTGTTGCAAAAGATAGACATGATGGTGCAACGCAACGGAGGCGGTCACTACACCAACGAGATGTATCAGGAAGCCCAGAGGAAAATCAGAGAGGAGGAGATGGAGAAGGAAAAGAAGAGGATGGAAAGGAAGGAGAGGCGGAGGAGGGAGGAGAACGAGCTGACTGAGCTTAGAAATGAAATAGTGGCCTTGCGGAGAAAGGTGGAAACACAGAGTAACTCTGACATGAGCTTAATAGAAGGAATCAGCAAATGGGGCTCGGCGTTTGGTGGATTTTTGTCTAACGCGGTGGATGGAGTGGCGGACATACCTTCGTGTATGCTTAATGGGGTATCTAATGCTATTGAAGAACTGGCAGACGCAGCTGATTCACCTGGTGAAACCGTTCTGGCAGGAACTCTCGCATTGCCCTGCGGGTTATGGGGGGATGTTAAAGGGGGTTTAAAACAGGCCGGCAGAGTTCCAAAAAAAGCATTTCAGGGATTAGTGGGGAAGTAGAAGCGGCTCTTAATCATTACTAAATGATGTAATTAATGAGTAAAGATTCACACTGCAATAATGTGCATGCCACCTTTGAGAAATAAAAGCAGAAGAAAAAAACACTGCTCATAATAATAGCTACTGCATCTGCTTTTCTTTAATCAGAATTACACGATAGAGGGTTTTAGAAATTTGCCTTTAAACTGCTATAACTGATGAAATGTGCATATCCACAAAGAAAATGGATTGAAATTGAAAGTTTGTGTTTAAAATGGAATGTTGATTTTTCTCTTCATTTTCTGATTTTTTGAGTTTCACCACAGCAATGTTTAGTGTCCAAATAAATGCATACTGTTCCATTTGGCCGTGTGCCATTTGTATACAGCATTGGTTAATGATTTTCTGCTGTGTTGAATAGTAATGAGGTTTGTATGCGATGTTATCTTACTGTAATCTGTTAGTATTTTTAGAGTACTTTACTTTTTTGTCTTGTAACATTTCTACAAACCTCAACATTCTTGTCAAATATGTTGATTTTCAGCACAATTAAAAGCTTGCACATGTAAATACACTGAATCTTTTTTCCACTCTATCACGCACAGCAAACAAGAAATGCTTGTCAAACATAAATGAATAATTAATAAACATATCTGTGGGCGGCAGATATAGATGTGTTCAATTTCTACGTGCACCACTGGGCTTTGTCTAGTGAAGGCAAAAGAATGTACATAAATCAACAAAATAACTAAATAAATCATGTGAAAGCCTTATACAAGTAATTCCTACAGTTAATATAGATGTGTTGTCTTTGTCATCAATTTGTATGTCCATCAATTTGTGTTTCTCAAAAACAGAGTTGATTGGCTTCAAAAGATTTACAAATGATATCACCAAAGCTTTTATTAAGGGTAGTACAGATGAAAAGGAGAAAAGCTAATCTGCTTGGACATCTAGAATGAAATAATGAAATAATAATTATCAAATCACAAAAAGCCACACAAATATAATTTGATGCTTCTGGACCTCAATTAGACATTTAAATGGAAATTCACATTTAAGTCAAACAGAGCACCGATTCAGTACAAAATGACTTCACAATATGTTTGATGCCTGAAGAATGTTTGAAAGTGAAAGTTAAGTGATTGAACGTGAGTGATCATTGTGAACACACCACAGCACAGCACACAGTGCACCACAACAAAGTGTGAGCTTTGCATTTGACCCATACATGAAGGAGCAGTGGGCATCTAACAAGGGCAGCGCATTGAGTGCAGTGCTAGGGGACGGCACCTTGCTCATGAGTACATCAGTGGTACCTTTACCAGTCCTTGGATTCGAAACGGCGATCTTCTGATCTTCAACTGCTCCGATTTCATTTTGGATTGATACTAAGGCTTTGTTGGTCATTGAACTGATGTATCAACGTAAATCCGTGTAGGCTGAAGTATCATTACACCCCTACCACAGGGTCTCCTGATATCCTCCTCAGGTTATGATTGCCTCATAATCAAGTAGCAGGTGGGGATGAGGAAAAGTGAGCACCGACTGCAACATGCTGGGCGACTGTCCAACACAGCAGCTTCATTGTTGGATGCTACAGTTTGGCCATGTCTGACGGGGCACAATCATAGCTTTATATCATACAAACATGCCAAGAAGGTAGAAACAAATATATTTATCTTGCCTCACAAATATATTTATTTATTGTCTTTGTAGAAAATAATGTGAATATAATTTTACTAGAAATTCAATACAAGATTGTTTAGTTTCAAACCTTGTCTGACATTATATAACTATTCCACTGTGTATCTATTTAAGAGATGTATAGGATTCACTTAAAAACCTTTTTGTTTTTCACATTTCTTAACTTCAACTTAAAAATGTAACTTAACTTGAAAACTGTTTATCATTACACAAATATGTATTAAAGATGTATAAAATATTTGTGAAATATTTCTTAATATTATTCTTATTCATCCCCTTTGCTTGCTGATTAATAAATCCACCACAAACTATTTATTTTAAACACAGTATGTTTATAAAATATACAGTTTTGGCCAGTAATCTACACCTGACGTGTAGGATCATGTATAACATTTGTCCTGTTTATCTCAAAGCACACATCTTTGCAAAACATGTAGGACCTGAGAACACATCATGCTTTTTGTTTTGCACTGCATTTGCAAACAACCCCCCACTTTTACAAAACAGCAAGACCACATAGAGAAAGATTCAGAGAAGCTCACAGTCTCATTGCTTGTGTTCATGAGAGCAATAAATAATTCACATCCAAAAAAAGAGTTTTGTGTTAATAACTTGAAACCTTGTTAATAAAACGTATTATAGTGTATATTTATTTGGGAAACTCAAGAACAGGTAAGGAGAATTGTGTCGTCAAAGTATTTGATCATTTGTTTTTGTAACATATCTCTAGTAAAGTGATTGTTTAGTTTTGCATTTTTAACTAACAAACACGTGAAAATCAGCAGTGTTTTTGATATTGTTTGATTTAATGCTTTTACTAATAATTGGTGTTTCTTTATAATGACAGATACTGACATAACCTGCAATTTTGTTTATTTTAAAACCTGACAATGATTTCTCTTTTTTGTTGTTGTTTTGTTGTTATGGGTTTAATTCCTGAATTACACTGCAAATCACAGTAATTTCATAGCCTAATGAAAATGACAAAACTAATAATTCTAAAAAGGGACTGAATTTAAAAAAAAATAAAAATAAATTAGGACGAAGTTTAAATAAAAATGTTGTTATATGTTGTGCCATCCCTGTCATCACTGATCACTAACATACGTCAAGGAAAACTTCAGCAAACATTTTCAGTATTTTTCATTAAAATACTTTCAGTGTGATTAATTTGGATTTTTTTAAAAAGTGATTATAGTGTATAATTTTATCTGACTCGTCAGAGTTTGTCTGGTGGAAACTGATATTAAGGGAGTGATATCACCATCTGCAGGCTTTAGGATAACGGATGCTTAGATTGGTACAACAGCTTGAAAATATTCTGGTTTCTCTGTAGTAAGGTGATGCTGGTTTAATTCCACATTGTAAACATGAGAATTTGAATGGACAACGTCTCTTATACCACCAAATATCTGTGTTCTTTTTATTCATGGTTTCCAGCTTCTCTGTACAGCACTGAAACACACAAAGACATGGACACTGAACAGGACAAAGTGGCTATACCATACAGTGACGGTAAACACTTTCCGTCTAATTCAACTCATGCTCCGTGAATGCAGCAATCGGTTAATGTTTGTCAGTTAATATTGTTTTTATGGCTCATACTTTATCCCCACTATTATCTCTTTATTGTACAGACAAGATGGCCATGGTGCTAAAGGACTGTTTTCCTGAATGTGGTGAGCCTTTATATCAATTATTGCTGGCAAAATAGATAAATAAGACAATAAGAACGTCTTTGGGAAATTCACTTACTTCTCAGATTTGATCTTTCTTTGAGGCTAATCACTTTTTCTTCAGAGTTAGAGATGAACAGATTTGAACTTTCTGTGCTTAAAGGATTGGATGACTCGTGCTAGTGGGTAAAACTGGTTCGGGAAAGAGTTCAACAGGAAACACCATCCTGGGACGCAAGTCTTTCATAGAGGACTGCTCATCTGAGTCAGTAACGAAAACCTGCTCAAAACAAAATGCTGACATGCACGGGACGATCTCAATCATTGACACACCAGGACTGTGTGACACATCAATGAATCCTGATGCACTAAAAGAGGAAATAGTGAAGTGTGTGTTTTTGTCAGCTCTGCATCCTCATGTGTTCCTGCTGGTGATCAGACTGGGGGTGAAGTTCACAGAGGAGGAGAAGAACAGTGTTAAGTGGATTCAGGATAATTTTGGAGAAGATGCTTCAACGTACACCAATGTCCTCTTCACCTTTAAAGACAGTGTTCATGGGAAAAGTCTTGAACAATATGTAAATAAGAGCAAACATCTCAAAAATCTGATTGACAGTTGTGGGGGTAGGTATCACTTCTTCAGCAATCAGGATCGTGAGGATAACACTCAGGTTGATGAATTGCTGCAAAAAATACAGTACGTGGTAAAAAGGAACCAAGACAAATATTACACCAATGACATGTTTGAACAAGCTCAGAGACAGATCCAAGAGGAAGAAGAGCAGAAGAAAGAGGAGGAGAGGCAAAGAATTAGGGAAGAACTCATAATGGAAATGAAGGCAGAAAAAAAGCTAATGCGATAAGTAAAGGTGTAGCTTTAGGTGCAGTAACAGGAACAACCTCTGCCACAATATTGGGAATTATAATGGAAACGTCTTTGCCACAAATAGTTACAACTGCATCTGTTACACTAGTAGCATGTGCTTGTGCTGGTGCAGTGATTGGTTGGGGCGTTCATACATACAGGAAGTTAAAGCAGCGAAAAAGTGGTTAAAGACTGAGGACAGACACGTTTGCTGAAGGTTAGAACAGAAACGTGCTGTAATAAAAGATATCCATATATTTTATCACGTATATGTATAAAGGGGGCAGCGGTAGCATAATGCTTAGGTAAATAACGCTGTGATTGAAGGTTTGCTGGTTCAGTTCCAGATCAGTAAAAGTACTGCTGAGGTACTCATGAGCAAAGTACCACCCTCAAGCACTGCTCAAATGATTCTGCCAAAAGTCTATCCACTGTTTCTTCACGGATGGGTCAAATTCAGGGTCACATTTCATTGTGCTGACAATCACATTTGTTTATGTCTACATGCAGGAAATCTTCTTAATGAGCTGTAAACAAGACCATATTGTGCCTGCTTTCTTTGAGAATATACATAAAGTATATGCCAAATATTTTCTAAATCAAATAAATGCTCATTTTAAATATTAATTTCTTCTTGATTAATGTTTTGTTGCAGTTTTGAATTCCAGAAGTTTGGTGTCCTTGGTGAAATTAACCTTTTTGTTGTTTAATAATATAATAAAGCATATTTCTGCAACACTTCTTTATCTCTCTTACACGTGAAGAGCTTCAAGGCACAGAATGAAGGACTTTGGACTTTGTTTCTGAACTTTATCTGCTTGTGCTGGGTAACAAGGGTGTGGGAGTTAGACAGCTAATGCTATATTAGGAAGAGAAGCATTATAAGATACTGAGACTAGAGGGTTTGAGACACAGAGGTAAAATGGAGAAGAAAAACATTCAGCAGACCTGATTATATACTGTTATTTAGCTTATAAGATTGATCAGGAGTGCTGTGATACTTGTAGCGGTGCAAAATATGAAATATGGTGTTTGGTTTCCCTTTCAATAAGTGGTGCATGCCCAAACTTGACCAAACCTCCCTTGTGCAGGGGGCATGACATGAACATTTCATGAATAACTATGAGCGCTTGTTTTTTTTTTGCCATGGAAAAATAACAAGAAATATTGTGTAGCATTAACAACGGTTAAGTAACAGTTATTGTGCCATGCTAACAAGCTAAATTCCTGGTTTATGAGGTTTAAAATCTTTTACCTTCTCTACAGTGTCTGAGCTGAGGATTGTGCTGCTGGGTAACACAGGCGTTGGAAAGAGTGCAACTGGTAATGCCATATTGGGAAAAGACGCTTTTAAAGAGACTGAAACTAGAGAATGTGAGACAGAAAGAGGAAAAGTGGAGGAGAGAGACGTCTTACTGATTGACACTCCAGGAATCAACAGCACAGCATTCACCACAGAACAATGGAGAAGTGAAATAGAGAAGTGTGTTTTTCTGTCTTCTCCGGGTCCTCATGTGTTTCTGCTGGTGATCAGACTGGGCAGATTCACAGAGGATCAGAAGAACACTGTGAGGTGGATTTGGGAGAACTTTGGAGAAGAAGCTCTGAAGTTCACCATGATACTGTTCACAGGAAGAGAACAGCGGTCACACAGACAGTGTTTGAGTTTCCTTCAGGGTAAAGAAGTTCTAGAATTAACTGGCTGCTGTGGAGGCGGTTATAGTGTGATGAACAGCAAAAGTGAGATCACCACTTCCCAGATTAGAAAACTGCTGATAAACATTAATGCCATGGTCAAGAAAAATGGTCTACAGCACTACCGTTATGAGACTCACCACAAGGTCAAAGGAAAAACGAGAGAAAAGCAACAAAAGGAGGGAGAAGCACAGGGTCAGAGAAATGGAACAATCAGTAATGAAGAAAACGATAAAACACAGCAGGTAGAACGGAGGGAGGAAGTTGAGATTGTGAAGTTTCAAGAAAAAGTGAACATAGAGACGGAACAACAACAAAAAGATTTAGAACATGAAGAAAGCAGAAGACAGAGAAATGCTTCCACTACAAAAGAGCAATGGATGACACAAGATAAAAAGAGACATGTTCAAGAAGAGACAAAAGACCAGAGAGACGGAGAGGAGATGGTGAAGGAGGATGAAAAGAACAAGAAGATGGGGGAGGATGTGATGAGAATAGAAACTGAATTGAAAAGCAAACATTCAGAAAATGAGGAAAACAGCACAAATCAGACAAATTCACTTGTTAAACCGATAGAAAGTCAGAAGGAGACAACAGAACAAACTGAGTCCACAAAAGCACAGAAGCAGGAAGAGACAGGAGGAAATTTAGCCAGCATCGGTATGTAAATTCTAACATGTGCCCAATTTTAAGCTTTCAACTAAAACTTCCAAGACAAAATATTTACTTGTGTTTTTTTTCAGCATCTGAAGTAAGGATTGTGTTACTGGGCAAGACAGGATCTGGAATGAGCACAACAGGAAACCCCATCCTGGGACGAGAAGCATTTAAGGAAGAATTTTCTTTTTATTCTGTTACAAGGCTGTGTGAGAAACATGACGGCATAGTTGGGGGAAGGAGGGTCGTAGTGGTGGACACTCCAGGACTATTACATTCAGTAATGTGTAACGAAGAGGTGGAAAGAGAACTTAAGAAAAGCATCTTATTGTGTCCTCCTGGTCCTCACGTATTCCTGCTGGTGATGAGGCCATGGACGTTTACGCTGAATGTGGACAGGAGCATTCAGACTTTTCAGAACATCTTTGGAAAGAAAGCTCTGAAGTTTATGATTCTCTTGTTTACTAACGGAGATGAGAAGAGCAAAGTTGACATTAAGCACTGTTTATGTGAATATCAGATTTTTGAGAACAGCTCTCGTGGCATTTATCACATCTTTAACAATAAAAACAAAGATTCCACCCAAGTGACAAAGCTGCTGGAGAAGATTGATGACATGATATGCAGGAACGGAAGACAATATTACACTGCTGAATAAACTTGAAATGGAGGATCTCATTAGAAGAAAGGGAAAGAGATGCCCATAAGTTACCAAATAAAACTAAATCCGGCATGCTGAACATGAGCAACGTCACTACATGTATTTTTCCACTCTCTTAGAGTTAAGTGCTTTAATTAGCTTGTTTTTAAAATAAGATGGCGCCTTTCAAAAAATCTGCCTTAGACATTTCAACAAACTTTCCACATGAAAACTTTTATTTACTGTTGTTCTGTACCATAAAAATGTACTTGCAGAACTGTGCAGTCTGTGTGAATGGGCATATTACAACCAGTTAAGAATCTTCTAAAACAAAATTGTCTAACTAATGTTATGTGTTCCTTTAATGCCCTGCTGTTGCTTTGGATATATACATACAGTACAGTATATACGTGTAAAATTCACCATACCATAACCCTACTGTAGTTAGCTGACAGCTAAGTTATCTGCTGCATGCCAGCTCATATTGGTGTCTAGTTGTTGTGTAAATAATATAAACCTCAATGACCTGCATAAAGTGGAGATCTGCAACGTTGATGTTGGACACTGTAGTTCCTTAACAAGCTCAGGCTAGTCTGATTTGGTACAACTATGCCTTTGGACCGTGCATACGTGCAAACCTAATTATCACTTATCTTGTCTCAAGCTGTTATATAATCAATAATGTACTTCATAAATTCTTTTTATTAAAAAGGTGATGGAAGATAAGCATGTTTAGCTTCAGCATTCATGACATTTTATTATACCTAAACCATATACACTGTAAAAAAAAAAAAAAAGTATATATAGTACTATATATTGTTCTTTCATTATGTATCATTGCCATTGACAAGAAATTTGTGATAATAGAAAATCATTCATCAGTGTCACAGTTGAAAATGCACTAAATATACTGATTAAGCACCAGGAAAAAAAAAATTCAGGAAAAAAATGTTTGTTATATGTCATTGCATGGAAATCTATCTTTCCAACCATTTTCCATGGAAACATATCTTTTCAGAGATGCATTAAGGTTTGTCTGATTTTCTTTGGAATTCAGGTGTTTTTGTCTAGAAGTGTCAGGGGGAGGGGGGATTTGGGGGGTCTTCCTCTTCTACGGTGTCTATATAATCGTATTTCTCACAAACAACAGACACCTTTACTGCTCTTGAAGAAAATCAGGCGAGTAATAGCTGACAGCGGCCTTAATTTCACCAGGTATGTATAATGATATCCAACATTTCTATTCAAATTGTCACTATTTATTGTTTGCAGTGCAGTAACTGACAGTGACCTCTATCTTTGGACGTCAGAGGATGAAATTCTGTTTTCATTACTAAAATATTTAATATGTCTTACAAAGTTCATTACTGCAGGCATTTTTACACAACAATCAGCAAACATAGCCAACATCGTCAGAGATCATCTACTTTCTGTAAGTACATTACCAACTTTTGCAATTAACTCATTTGAATACATTACCATTCTTTGAATGCTCAATTAACTTAATTAAAGTGGACAATAAGCTGAAGAACTGTAAATCATATTATTTACAGGTTAAATCTGAGATAAATTCCATCAATTTCAATTAGACAATGAATCAGTAAATTAAACAGCAGATTTGCATTTACGAACATTAAAATATCTTGCATTCAATCCAATACAAATCGAGGGCTTGTAGATCATATCAACCAATGAAACTGATATTTAATAATAAACCCATTGCATTTACTGCAATGTAGTCTGCGATCACCATGACCAACAAATTCCTACTCACAAACCAAAAGAAATTAAAGCTTGTAAATTAACAAATTATCAAATTATACATTAAGCGTGTTTTGCACCTAACTGGTCAGACGATAATTTTAGTATTTTTGTGTGTTTTCTCCAAGTTTAAATAGAGAATGGATGCCATGAAAGCCCTATCTGACCTATCTGAGAATGTGGTGGACACAGCTGGGAATTTGGTTGATACAGCAGCTGGAGTGGCTAAAAGCACAATTACAGAGGTTCCTAAAGAGATGGGCAAAAGGGTCACTAAAGGCATGGAAGAAATGACTGGACCAATCAACAAGCTGCTCAAACGGCTGCAGAAATTCACAAAATAGGACCTCAAATGCTTTTGGATGATTTTGTACCTGGAGATTATAAATCAACACCTTTCTAGATGCATTTTAGAATGGAAAAATTCTCTGACCTCCTTTTTTTTTTTTTTTTTAATCGTTTTAACAGATTTTTACTGTTTTATAACCTTGTAATTTGTGTTCAAAATATGAAAGCATGGGTGAAGTTTATTGTAATTTTATTTATATGCTTTTCATTTGTACATTTCAGAATGACTACTCTTATTTGTATTTTACTATTTTTGGTATTACATTACGCTTTTTTTAACATCATAATTCGTGTTCAGATTATAAAAAGCATGGATAAAGGTTACTGTCGTTTTATTTAAACGTTTCTCATGGGTAGACACGGTACCTTCATGATTATTTAACACTTTTTTCCATTTTATTTGTGAATTCTTAAATGAAAGCATATTAATAAAGCGTATAAATAAAGTCTTCTTCAACACGAATGCTGCCTTCAAATATGTACACCCCTATCAGATTGCTGCTTATCTGACTGTTCAAGATTAAACTGAAAGGCGATGCTGCTTCTTTCCAACTGTTTAGCTTTGGTGGCATACGCCGTAAATCTGAAGAACAATATGAATCGTGTTAGCATTGTGTGATCGCATGCTCTATTATCATGGGGAATCTATTTAGAAAAGACCGTAGCTGTGCCATTCAATGCATAAATAAACAAAGAAATACACTAAAGAGACTAAACAGCACCATGCTTTAATTATCATTTACAAAACACTATCGACAAAAATAGGAAATAAAAGGAAGACGCCATTATTAACAATTTGCTGTATTTTCTACCATATTAAACGAAACTCTGATCAAACTAACGTTTCTAAGTGCTGCATTATCTAGTGGTCCTTCATGAAGCCTTCAGCAACTTGCTGACAGATTAAATTGGTTTTGGCGTCCATGTTTCCTTTCTCTCAGGGAGCAAATAAATATCGTATCAGACCTATAACAAACCATATTACATTTCCTGTTACAAGTCCACTAGTTACTCCTCCTCCAAGACAACAACCCATCACAATCCCAATGATCACTGCACCTAAAAACTCCATTCTCTCTTGGATCAGCCGCTGCTTATCCTCAGTTCTCCACAGCTGCCGGAAGCGTCGCCTGTCTTCAACCTCGTTGCTGATTACTGTTAAAGAAAGAAGTTAGTAATGACTGACAAGTGCAAATTTATTGCAAATGTATTAAGTCAAGGTCGGTCTGTGACTGTTTACCTTCAGCCATTACGGTTTTTGGTGAAGAACTTTTCATCTTCTTCTCAAAAGCGTGTAACTGCTGTTCTATTAATACATCTTTAGCAATCCTCCTTTGCAAGGTGTTTGACTCCTTTGTGCCTATGTAACATGAAGTTATGAATGAATGAATGAATGATACTATTTCTATGAATAACTGGATTTTGTCTGTGCCATACACCATACATTATATAACAGTAATATTTACAGCTGGTTCATAACATTTGATAAATGAATAATGTGGTGCATGTGGTTGGTGTGGTGAAAGCAGGAAATCACAATCTGTTATCTTACCCAGAGCCTGAATCTGTTCATGATCAAATCTGTTTTCCTCCATCTCATTGACAGCACCTGAGTATGATTTCAATGTCAGCGTACAGTGATTTCTGCATATGATATACTCCCTGCTGTCTTATGAATAGATGTTGAGACAAATAATGTTTGAATGGATTTTAAACGAGGCTGAACAAGGTTTCCTGACTCTTTGCTGACAGTCGTATTACTCAGGCGTATTACTCAACCTGCAAAAACTCATTTCAGGGAGGAACTTCCGGGAGACTTGGGATGTCTGATTATTCCTCTACATTTACATTTACAGCATTAAGCAGACGCTCTTATCCAGAGAGACTCACAAGAGTCCTTTATAGTCCACGACTGTTCTTAGATCTGTAAACTATGTCAACAACTGTAGTTAAACCAAATTACCGCAGCCTAAGTTTTAGCTTAGCTTGCTAATTCTTTGCTTCATTAAACTCTAAAGTAATTCATTTTTTGATGTTCAACATACAAATATAATTCTTTAGATATTTCATTGCCTTGAATATCTGCACCCTCTGACTGGTTTCGTTAATATATTTAATCTGATATGAAGAAACACTGCAATAAGTAATACTAAGAAATGTCGTCTTTATAACAATAATAA
>JAVGVS010000976.1:0-49134 GCA_032718565.1 Distichodus sexfasciatus
TATATATATATGTACATAAACGCAGCACACTGCATGTCTGATAGAAGTCGGGATAAGAAGTGACAGTTCTGGTTGTGTCAGCATATGGGAGGTGTGAATTTATCGACCCGGTCCTGCGCCAAACTGCTTCATTCTGTGTTTTCTACACAATGCAGGGACTCTTTGTCTTTAATCCAGTCTCGTTCATAAGGTCATGTATAAGGTCTGTCCTTCTGCGGTTACTCCTGCAACACCAGAATCCTGCAGGAATCCTTGTTTGGATCAAACAGACCTCAACTTTGCAGAAACTCCTCGGGGCAGTTGGCAGTGTAATGATTAGCAGGTTGCCGGTTCAGGTACCCGCTTCGGGCCCGTCCACTCCGTTCCAGATCGCTGGAATACTAGTCTGGGTTTGCTTTCTCACGAGCTGGGGTGTGATTGCGGACTAAAGTCTATCACCTGTGTGTTGTTTAGTTTCCTCGTTCAGTTTCGAATTACGTCACCCTTTCCGATCTGATTCGCTCACAGGTTTCTGAGTGATTGCACACACCTGGGGTTTGTATTATTTTAGTTAGTTCGACCCGGGCGTCGGCGGTCCAGTCTCCCTAACGCTAACCCATTGTGTCTATGCCTTTAGGAGTGTTGAAATCGATCACATAATTGATGCATCGCGATGCAGACGTGGACGATTCTGCAGCGATGCAGTGGCAAACCATAATCGATGATATTGGGGTTTTCACCCGGCGGTCCGCTACCCCCTAGTGGATCACAATGCTTTCTCCCACACTCAAACTGCTTAGTCTGAGTGGTAGTGCCTGGGACAGAAGCAGTTGAAAACCCCTGGATTATATCATAATGACATTGCTCGGTGATCTTCTGGCTTCTGCATAAAAATACAAGTTGAAAAGAACATCCTGGTAGCAACTATGGCTGCCCAGTCTGCATGCAATGTGAAGTAATGTAGAAAATTTGATAGCATGCATCGTGATGCATCGAGATATTGTATCATATTGAATCAAATTGTGAGACCAGTGACGGTTCACACCTCTACTGTGTATTGTTTTCAGTTCTAGAGTGAATGCAACCACACCCGGCCGGGCTTAAGTCTAACTCGTCCTATGGAGATGCCGTACGTGTGGAGGAATTCCGCTTGTCGGCATGGACTTTCGGCAGGCGTTTTAGGACAAGATTGAGAGATTGGGACGAAAGCCCGCAACCGTGGTTGCAAGTTTGCTGTGGCCGTGTTTATTTCCCCGTTTGGACATTAAAGAGCATAAAGTGTGAAATGAAGCTTGTGTTTCAAAGGGGTTGACCCCAAACGTGACACTGAGGTATTGATGAGCAAGGTACCATCCCCAAGCACTGCTGGCCAGGTGCTGCAAAAAGCTGACCACTGCTCCTTCAGAGATGGGTCAAATGCAGAGGTCACTTTTTCGTCGTGGTGATCTGTTCTTGAGGACAGTACGTTGCTCTTGATTACCGCAGTGGTCCCTTTGCCAGTACAGGACTTAAGGGGGCGGGGGTCGTCTCCACCGGCGTCTTGTTGAAGCTGAAGCCGCTCTGAACTTAAAAACAGACACTGTCAGCGGTTGCCTGACATCTTTTCTTACTCGCGCGACCACTTTGCTAATGTTTATCTAGCAGCTTTTTCGTGTGCAATGGGCAAGGCTGCATCTTTGTCCGTGATTGGCATTATGCCAAGCCCACTTGCTATGTGATAGGCCAAAGACATTGTCTATCTTAACGTGTTGTTGCATAGTGGACAAACAAGTGTGATTGAATTTTATGGCCTACGTTAATCATCGCTATCATCATTATCATTATCGTAATTATTCTCGATAAAAACTGAGATTGAGAACGTTTCATTGCCCAGCACTACAGCTGCCCCAGTTTGTGCACTGCAGTACTGTGGTAGCATGTACTTTGTGTGTGTTTGTGTTTTGTGTGTGTTTGTAAACCAAAACGTGGACCGTGATGTGATTTCATAGCCACATGGTGGGGATCCGTGTTATTGTGGTTACGTAGAACCAACACAAAGTCCCCACAAAGTTCATCACTTCAACATATCTATTTCTTCAAGCTTAACCTCCCCTTTTAAAATCAAGTCCCTATCATGCTCATATCTTTACAAGTGTGTGTGTGTGTGTGTGTGTGTTTGTATAGCAACATAATGGGGACTTGGACCTGATTACACACTGATAAAGTGGGGACGTGTGTCATTATGGGGACATCAAAGCCACAATTATTATTCAAACTGGACTTCTCCCTTTAAAATCTTGGTCCCCATAATGCTCATATTCTTAATCAAGTGCACCTGAGTGTGTAGCAGGTGTGTGAGCACATGCAGGTAGCTGTTGAGGCTGTGTTCCAGGCGCTCCAGCAGCGAGAACACACACCCGGTCTGGCTCCAAGTCCTGGCACTGTGCACATCCTGCAGCAACCTGCTCAACGCCAACACCAGTTCCACCCTGCGCTTCACCACCTACAACACACACACACACAGAAACACTACACACATCACACACACACAGGTGATAAGTGATGGATGAGTGAATGAGTGAGTGACTAAGTGAATGTGAGTCGGTGAATAAAGGTGTTGGTGAATAAAGCAGGGTGGGTGTGAATGAGTGAGTAAGGGAATGATTGAGCGAATAAGTTAGTGAATGGCTTGTGAACTAGGGATTGTGAGTGAATAGAGGGAGCGAATAAGTGAATGAGTGAGGGAGCAAGTGAATGAATGCGTGGGTGAGAGAGATAATGAATGAGTGAGAGTGTGAGTGAATTAACAAGCAAATGAGTAAGTTAGTGAGTAAGTGAATGAGTGAGCAAGTGAGTTAATGAATGAATTGTGAACAAGGCACAGTGAGTGAACAAAAGTAGTGAGTGAGTGAATAAATAATTGTGAACAAGGGACAGTGAGTAAAGGAAGTGAGTGAGTGAGTGAGTGAGTAAATGAATGTTTGGGTGAGAGAGGTAATTAATGAGTGATAGAGTGTAAGTGAATGAATTAACGCTCAAATGAGTAAGTGAGCGAGTAACTAAATGAGTCAGTGAGTGAATTAGTGAATGAAATAGGAACGAGGGACAGTGTGTGACTAAAGAGAGTGAGTAAGTGAATGAGTGAGCGAGTGAGTTAGTGAATCTATTAGGAACAAGAGACAGTGAGTGAGTGAGTGAGTGAGTGTGTGTGTGAGTGAATGAATTGTTAACAAGGGACAGTGAGTGGGTTAGGGACTCAGTGAGTAAATAAATGAGTGATTGAAGGAATGCGTGGGTGAGTTGTGAATGAATAGGATTGAGCGCACTTGTGAGTGAACAAGTGACAGTTTGTGAGGAGTAAATGAGTGAGTTAGTATATGAACACAGAAAAGAGTGAGGCAGAGTGTATATGAACAAAAGGAAGAACAAGTGCATGAGTAAATTTGTCAGTGCATGAAGAAATGAAAACGCGATTGGGTAAATGAGTGAGTGAGTGAGTATATGAATGAATGAATGAAAGAGTGAGTGAGTGATGGTGTTTTAGGGACCCACAGATTGTCTGGTCCAGGTTGCTTTGTGAACTCTGATGCAGGGCAATCGAACGGAGATCAGGAAAGAGACTGCAGTATTGCAGTGCACCTACACACACATACCCACACACACACAGATCGGATGAACAGGTCGGTAGAAGTGAAGAGTTGGGTCGCTGCACGGTGAGAGGCAGGCAAGAGAAGCAGCGGGGTAGATGAAGATGCAGCAGATGGTGCAGAGACACTAAAGCAGTCTGCTGGGAGAAAAACGGAACGAGAGAGGGATAGAAGGATGAAAGGAAGGAAGGAATGAAGAAGGCAAGGCAGAAAGAAAGAAAGACAGGAAGAAAGGAAGGAGGAAAGTAGAAAAGAAGCAAGGCAGGAAGAAAGGAAGGAAGGGAGGAAGAAAGGGAAAAGGGAAGCAAGAAAAGCAGAAAGAAGGAAGGAAGAGGAAAAAGGAAGGAAAGAAATGAAGAAAAATGAAGAAAGGATAGAAGGAAGAAAGAAAAAGGAGGAAAGGAAGGAAGCAAGGAAGGAAGAAATAAAAAAAGAAAGACTGAATGAAAGAAAAATAATGATAGAAAGAAAAAAAAATAAAAAGGAAGTGAAGAACGTAGAAAGGAAGCAAGGACAAAAGGAGAAAGAAGGAAGGAAGGAAGGAAGGAAGGAAGGAAGAACGTGAGGAAAGAAAGAATGAAAGGAAGGAAGGAAGCATGAAAGAAAGGAGGCATGAAAAGAAGGAAGAAAGCATGAAAGGAAGGGGGGAAGAAATGGAGCAAGAAGGAAGGAGGAAAGGAAGGAAGGAAGAAAGAAAAAGTAAAGAAAGGAAGGAACCATGGAAGGAAGCATTAAAGGAAGAAAGATAGAAAGGAGGGAAGGAAGGAAGGGAGCAAGGCAGGAAGGAAGGGAGGAAGACAGGAAGCAAGAAGGAAGGAGAAAAGGATGAAAGGAAGGAAGAAAGAAAAAGAGGAAAGAAAGAAAGGAACCAAGGAAGGAAGAAAAAGGAAGTAAGGAAAAAGAAAGAAAGAAAGAAAGAAAGGAAGGGAGGGAGGGAGGGAGGAAGAAAGGAAGCAAGAAGGAAGGAGAAATGGAGCAAAGGAAGGAAGTAAAAAGAAAGAAAGTGCAGAAAGAAAGAAGAAAAGAAGGGAAGCAAGAAGGAAGGAGAAATGGAGCAAAGGAAGGAAGAAAATATAAAGAAAGTGCAGAAGGAAAGAAGAAAAGAAAGAAAGAATGAAGGAAGAAAGGAAGCAAGGACAAAAGGAGAAAGACGGAAGGAAGCAAGTAAGAACGGGAGGAAAAAAAGAATGAAAGGGAGGAGAGAAGGAGGAAAGGAAGCCAGCGGTAGCGGTGTCTTGAGTGTTTTTGTCAGTGTGGACGGTGTGTAGAATTGTGAAGTTGTGTTGTGCGGTGTTTGTAGCACGTATAAGAGGTGTGAGATGTGAGAGTGGAAGTGAACACAGTCTATTTAAAGTAAAACGTGTTCATTCAGCATCGAGCAGCAGCCACACGCTCCTGAATAACCACTCACTGGGGCGTAACGGTAGGGTGTTCGCCCTGTGATCAGAAGGTCGCAGGTTCGAATCCAGGGCTGGTAAAGTTACCACTGAGGTATTCATGAGCAAGGTACCGTTCCCAAGCACCGCGCCCCAGGCGCCCACTGCTCCCCGGGCAGCCCACTGCTCCTTCACGGATGGGTTAAATGTAGAGGTCACATTTCGTTGTGGTGCACTGTGTGCTGTGCTGTGGTGTGTTCACAATGACAAATAATCACTCACTTTCCACTTTTCACTTTCACTTTCACCAACAGTGTGTGTGAGCGAGTGAGTGTGTGTGAACGAGTATATGAAGTATGTGGATGAGCAAATGAGCAACTGACCATATGAGCACAGTTGACCATATGAGCAGTCAGTGAGTGAGTGTATTTATTAGCAAATGAGCATGTAGGACAATGAATGAGTATCTGACCATTTGAATGAGCAAGTGAGTGAATGAATAAATCTATTTGAATAAATGAAAGAGTGAGTGGCTGGGTAAGAGAGCATATGAGCAAATTAATGAGTGAATGAGTGACCAGATGAGAATAGGGACATATGAAAGAGTGAGTATATGAACAAATGAAACTGTGAGTGGTTGAGTTAATGAGTGAGTATATGAGCAAATGAAAGAGTGAATGAGTATTTGAATAAATGAAAGAGTGAGTGGTTGAGTAAGTGAGTGGGTAGATGAGCAAATGAAACAGTGAATGAGTGACCAGATGAGAATATGGACAAATGAAAGAGTGAGTATATGAACAAATGAAACAATGAACGAGTATTTGAAAAAATGAAAGAGTGAGTGGTTGAGTAAGTGAGTGAATAGATGAGCAAATGAAAGAGTGAACGAGTGAGCATGTGAGCAGATGAGATTCTACTTGACTTTAAGGCCTCGTGAACTCAATGCAGAACTATCCACGAAGACAAGCCACGGGTAAACACTGATTACTGCCCCCACAGGTAAACACACCAAACTACAAACTGGACTTCAGGTTGGCGTTAAACAGCGTCAAAATAACACCAATGTAACGCCTCGCTGAATCAAGCGCAACTACAAAACGCAACAAAAATGTGTAGGACGTTCAGAGTTCATTCATTTATCCAAGATTCCAACACCCGTGTGGATGAGGCCTAATAAGGAAATTTATCACACTCTGCGACTTGATACTGACCTTTTCATCTCGCAGAACCACTTTACCCTCTTTTATATTCATTATACCTCCTTCGTACCTGCTACTTCATTGGGGAAAATGTTAAACTGCTGCCACTTTGTCATTTTTGGGAAAATATGTCGAATTTCTCATGTTTACAATTCATCACCCACACACTTTTTGGCTCTTAACTTTTTACACAGTTTTTCAGCTGGTTTACCTTATTTCTCCATTTTACCTTTTCTTTCTTCAGACAGCAATCACATTTTTCACCAAGTTACGGTCAGCTCCTGTTAGGACTTTTGCTTTTGGATTTCTCAAGCTATTTTTGAGTAGGATTTTCAGATTCTGTCATATCAAGTTTGCTGGCTTCATAACTCTGTTTTCATGCGACCACGGCTCTGTCTGCTCACCGTTTTATAAATAAAATGCCATCTGCAGTTGAGTCTGTGAGTTCACATTCATCACACAAATGTCTGATTTGAAGTGATGCCATCGAGCGCCACTTTCTGTTGCTCAACAAAGTCGCAAAGTCACAACCTAAAACTTACCTAAAATGTAAAGATTCTGTACCAGTTAAAGGTGTTTTATGAAAAATGTCAAACTTAAAAGTGTACGCTAGGGTAAATTTGGATTATTATTGGATCTCTAATTCAGGTAGATAGATAGATAGATAGATAGATAGATAGATAGATAGATAGATAGATAGATAGATAGAGAAAAAAACTAAGGAAGAAAGATAGGACTGAAGGACTGATATATACTGTATATATGTACACAGAGAGAGAGAGAGAGAGAGAGAGAGAGATGGATAGATGTGCATATTTATGTGAGAATAGATAGATAGATAGATAGATAGATAGATAGATAGATAGATAGATAGATAGATAGATAGATAGTGCTTTAGAGAGAACAAGACAGACAGGTGCGCAGACAGTCAGACACAGTAGATAGAGAGATAGCCAGGTAGGTGGACGGATGGATGGAAGGATGGATGAATAGACAGACTGGTTGGACTGTAGTGAAGGTGAGATGACATCACCGGTCGGGGGAGTGACATCATCGTCCCACACTCAGCAGGAGCACCTGTTGTCTTGGGAACTGGCGGGAAAAATGATTCCATTGTCTGCTGCTCCAGACACACTGAGCTAATAAATAATAAAGTAGAGGGGGAGAGAGAGAGAGAGAGAGAGAGAGGGAGGGAGAGTGAGAGGGAGAGAGAGAGAGATGGAAAGAGAGAGGGAGAGATGGATCAGCACTGCAGACAGAGCCGATGCTGTTTAGAATAATTCGATTTGAAAGTGCTGCAGTTCTCACATGTAGAAGCAGCACAGCCTCAGCTGGGGGACACTACAGCAGCTAAGAGAGAGAAAGAGAGAGAGAGAGAGGGAGAGAGAGAGGGTCAAATCACACACCAGCATCATGGTGATGACAGACAGATCCACCCTCATCACACACACACACAGACACACAGTATTATAGAACATGCAGACAACATTGATAAACTGGTATTCACTGATACATAGTCACCTTCATCTGTCCCAGTCACAGAGAAAGCAACAGACAGACAGACAGACAGACATATAGACATATAGACAGATAGATAGATAGATAGATAGATAGATAGATAGATAGATAGATAGATAGATAGATAGATAGATAGAAGGAGGATGGATGGATAGATGGATGGGTGGGTGGATGGACAGGCAGATAGATAGATAGATAGATAGATAGATAGATAGATAGATAGATAGATAGATAGATAGATAGGGGAGAGAGATGGAGAGAAAGTGTGAATTATACAGAGATTGAACAGACAGAAGGTGTGTGTGTGTGTGAGAGAGTGCGTTATGAGAGAGAGAGAGAGAGAGAGAGAGAGAGAGAGAGAGAGAGAGGGTCAAATCACAAACCAGCGACATGGTGATGACAGACAGATCCACCCTCATCACACACACACACACACACACACACACACACACACACACACACACACACACACACACAGTATTACAGAACATGCAGACAATATTAATAAACTGGTATTCACTGATACACAGTCACCTTCATCTGAGAGAGAGAGCGAGAGAGAGAGAGGGACAGAGAGAGAGAGACAGAGAGAGAGGACGAGTGTGTGTGTTCGTATCTTTCACTCCACTACTCGCTCTCTGCTTGCCGCAACTTAGCGCGCGTTTGGTCGCGTTTGTGGCGCCTTTTACGTCGCATTTCGGGAGCTACTCGGTTAAAAGCGGGGACGCGCGGAACCCGCATTGCATCACGCACGGAGCTCACTCCGTTTACCGGCGCGATGACGGAGCTCCCGGGACACGAGCCGCGCTCCAGCAGTCACTGCGGATAGAAGAAGAAGAGAGAGAGAGAGAGAGAGAGAGAGAGAGAGAGAGAGATTAAAAAAAGCCGGGCGCCGGGCAACGAGACGGGCGCAGCATCAGGACCAGCAACAGTACCGGCAACAGCGTCAGCAACAGGGCGCCACCTCCACCTCACACAACGGAACCGGGACCGAACCCCCCCGAAACCGGGACGTAAAAGGTGATAAAGTTGGTGTCGGATCGCTGTGCGGATTTGCAGCATCTCCAGCTCGGTAAATGGAGCGGCGCAGGTGACGTTTCGGAAGCGGAGACCAGAGAGAGAGAAATGTGAGTAGCATCGTCTACGCCGAGCCTCGCTGCAACCTGTTAATCCTCAAACAACAGGCTGCAGACGCACGAAAAGAAGTCACCAAACTGCGCTCCTGCCCCGCTCCTCTTGCCCTTGCACCCCACGTTTTTAAAAATGTGAAGGGCATCTGACGGAGCTGAGCATCTGTGAAGCTCAAGGGCATTTTTCTTTACGCCCCGTTCAAACCTTTGACATGTCTGTTCTTCTTTATCTCTAATTGGCTTTTAATTTGGGTTGCATCGTGGGCTGTTATGCCTAAATATGTATCCAAGAACAACTTCCTGAAATGAAGTTTAAAAAAAAAGAAAAAAAGTGAGCAATTATTTGTCATGGTGCAGCATAATGAGATGTGACCTCTGCATTTAACTCTGTGATGTAGTAATAGTGGGCAGCTATTGGGAACCTGGTCCACTGAGTGGAGCAGTGGTTCCGGAAAGTTATGATGCACCTTAATGGTTTGGGAGTGGTCCTCTGTCATTAGAGGGTCACCTTTCCAAATCCCATTAAGCAATCATTAGGGCACCAAACAGTGACTGATGCGGCTCCCAAACCATTAGAGTACCACAATGGATACCTGCATGAACCTTTGCCATGTTTGTCCTTCTTTATCAGTTTACGGCAAGGCAATTTGGTTTGAATAGTCAACTGTTATGTCCACAATATGTTCAAGAAAAAGTCCCTGAAATGAAGTAAAAACGTCTTTGTCATGGCGCAGCATAATGAGATGTGACCTCTGCATTTAACTGGTCCACAGAGTGGTCCCTGCCATTAGAGGGTCACTGTCCAAATCCCAGACCTGTAAAGACATATCATTGGGGCACCAACATGCGGCCCTAATTTACTGATGCAGCTCCCAAACCCTAAGGGTACTGCAGTGGGTACCTGCATGAACCTTCTTTATCAGTTTACAGCAAGGCAACGGTGGTGGATCATAATGAGATGTGACCTCTGCATGTTACTCCTTGGTGTAGAAACAGTAGGCAGTTGTTCTGAACCTGGAACACAGTTTTTTGGGGTACCTTGCTCCTTAATGGAGCAGAGGTACCCAACAGGTATGATGTACCCTAATGGTTTGGGAGTGGCACCCGGTCATTAGAGGGTTTCTGGTGCAAATCCCAGGCTGGTGCAGATTTCATTGGAGAACCGACTGGCGAGCCTACTATGACTGGAGCAACTCCAAAACAATTAAGGTACCTTAGTTGGGACCTGCATGAACCTTTGCCACATTTGTCCGTCTTAATTTCTTTATGGTGAGACAAATAGCTTAAATTTTGGGATGTTTTGTCCAGGAAAAACTTCTACAAACGAGGTAAAAAGTGAGAGAATATTTGTCCTGGTGCATCGTAATGAGACACGACCTCTGCATTTAACTCCTTGGTGTAGCTATTTACAGTTAGATTAGCTATTTGGAACCTAGCTGTTTTTAGGGGGTGCTACCATCCTCAAATGGAACTTGGTGATATCTTGAGTGTAGTGGTGTTACCTTAACAGTTTTTGGAGGGTCACTTGTTAGTGTCTCATGATCCCCTGATCCATCTGGGATTTGGGCTGGTGACCCTCTGATGATGGGAACGTCTCCAAAAACGAGTACCTCAGTGGTACATGAGTGTTTTAGGATGTGGCCATAATGGTTTGGCAGTCACTTCTATTTTGGAATGACCCTTCAAAGACAGCCCTCTGATCACCGTTAGGTGCATCTCAGTGGCAGCTTTAGCGGAGTACTGGTACCTGAACGATTAGAGAGTCACTTATGTCATCTGAAGGTCACTGAACAGATCAGTGCCTCAGTGATACCTTTGCCAGTATCTGGCATTTGGACAGGTGACTCTTTGATGACTACAGTAACTCAAAAGGGTACCATTTCTCCACTAAAGGTGCCACTGATGTAACCTAAAGATTATGGACTCAGTCCCATCATGGAAGAGTCACCAGTCAGTTCCTCAATGATACCTTTACAGGTTTGGCATTTGAACCAGCGACACTCTGATGAGAGGAGCAAATCCCAAACTATTAGGGTACCACTGTTCCACTAAATGTATCACCGAGCTACTCTTATGGTTTTGGAGTTCCCCTCGTCATAGGCGGGTTGTCAGTTGGTGCCTTATTGGCGTCTTTTCCGGTCTGGGATTTGAACCAGTGACCCTCAGATGAACAGCTGCCAACTAGGGTAGCCAATATTGTAATTCACATGATCAGTTTTTTGCCACAAAATCAACATTGTCAATAATATTTCAACTAAAAAATGCGCACTTGGATTATAACTCATCATCTACTTACGACAGAGAATCAGTTCTGCTTAAGCTTCTGGGTGCACTTTATCGATTTTACATGGAACGCGGTCCTCTTTTTGTTTGATCTGTTACTGAATTATTTGATCTGGAAGGCGTCACATGGGCTGTTGCCCGGATTGGTTGGCGACCGTTTTGCCCTCAGTTGGGGAACTGAGATAAGTTATTCACAGGCAAATTAGGACAGCCGGCTTCTGTGGACTGAATGATTTCACATTCGATCTGTCCTATTTACGTTTTCAAAAACAGGCACTTTTTCCCATTCCTTGTTTTGACCTCCTTAGTTGGGAACAAGGTCCAGAGCCGGTCCAAACCACAAAGCCGGGCTCAGTGGGAACCAGGACGGCTTATTTTGGGCCTGTTTTAGGGCTGGGCAGTTAATCAAAATTTTATTGAAACCATTGAAGACATTTAATTGATGTAATTTAGCCTTTATCGCTGTAGTTCCTTTCTGTGTGGAGTTTGCATGCTCTCCCCGTGTTCGTGTGGGTTTTCTCCGGGTGCTCCGGTTACCTCCCACAGTCCAAAAGCATGCAGTATAGGGTAATTGACGACTCTAAATTGGCCTAATTGGCCTAAATTGGTGAGGTGTGAAAGTGAGTGTGATTTTGTGAGTGTGTGTGGCCTGCAGTGTGTTGGCACCTGCCCAGGGTTGGTCCCCACCTTGCCGCTGTAAGTTTCCGGGATAGGCTCCAGTCCCCCTGCAACCACGATTGGGATTGGGGTAATGATTGAGTGAACTTAGCCTGTGTCAGTTATTTTGATTATTTTCAAATTCTGCTAATACTTAAGAAGAGTGATTATATATATTCATGTCCTGTCCTCTTAAAATTACACCACCAGATGTGCTATCTGGCTACTTTGTCCAGACTGCTTGTGTGTGTTTCCTTTAATTATTTTAAAATCAATTAACCACAGTGCGGGGAGTAACGTGTTACAAAAGTTACTTACAAATAAAATTACCGTTATTTTTTCTTGTAATGCAGTAATGTAAGGCGTGATTAATACATTTTCAGTAATATTATACCTATTACATGTTTCAGTAATGTAACACTCGGTAGGTGAAGCCAAACGCAGAGTCGACAGAACCAGGTCTCAGGCACAGGATTAGATCGATGAAAAACCAAGAGTTTATTCAAGCAGATGTCAAAACCAGAAAACACAGTCCACGGAGCAAACAAATCCAAATCGCCAGAAGCAGAGGGGTAATCCAAAAACCGAAAGCAAGGGTAAAAACCAAGGCAGGCAAACACAAAGAACGCTTGGTATGTAGCACTAGGCATAACAATACTTCGCGGGGAATGGTTGTAACTGAAAGTCCTTAAATACAGGTGATGTGGATGTGATTGGTTAAAACTCTGGTGACGCTGATCTGGTAGTCTGGGGTAATTGTGAAGGTCTGGAATTGGAGTCCTGGTCAGATGGCTCTTCCGATGAGGTGGACTCCTCCCTTGGTCTGGGCTGGGATCTTACATCTTAGCGCTACTTTGCCATATCGCCCTCCACTGGATCTAGAATGAACTGCAGTAAACCACATTTTAGCACTGTACAATGCCAAGTCCTACTTCCACACTTATTTTGGTGAAAATAACTCAAAAGTAATGCAGGAGTCGTGTAACGCACTACAGTTCAGAGACAGTAATATAATAATGGAACCAATAACTTTGAAGATACAGTAAGTAGTAATATAAAATACTGTATATTACATGTTGGAAGTAACTTGCCCCACACTGCATTAGAGTACAAACTCTAAAAATGCTCAACTTTACCTTACCGGACTGGTAAAGGTATCACTTGAGGTACTCATGACACAATGTACCGTCCCCAGTACTGCTCAGCAGGCCCTGTCAAAAAGCTGCCCACTGCAGTTCACAGATATTTGCGTTGCATTTGAGCGCTCCGTGGATAGGAGCAGTGCCCAGGGAGAAGTGTTTCAGTGAAGACAGTACTTTTCTCAAGAGTACCTCACTGATATCTTTACCAGTCTTGCGACCTTCTGATCACAAGGTCAAATCCCGTTGGGGCAGTTGGTGTTGTAACAGCTAGGCTGTTCGCCTTGTGAAAGTGAACCATGTGGGCAAGAAAACACAGTAAACAAAATAATCATTAATCGAGGTAAAGAATCATCAAATAATAAATCACAATATTGATTTGAGATCATATCGCCCAGACCGAGTGAATGATTATAAACTGTTCATTTGACCCATCCGTGAAGGAGCTTTTATTGGCAGGACCCAGGAATGGTACCTTACTCATGAGTAACTCAGTAGTGCCTTTATCAGTCCAGGACTTGAACTGGCAACCTGATCACGGGGTCAACCCCCTTTGGGGCAGTTGGTAGTGTAACGGTTAGGGTGTTTGCCCTGTGTCAGTGAACCATGTGGGCAGAAAAACAGTGAACAGAATAATCATTACCGCAGTACGGTAGGAGGCTGGTACCTTGCTCATGAGTACCTCACTGTTACCTTTATCGGTCACGCTGTCGACTCCCTAACCGCTTCACTACCATCTGCCCTTAACTTCTACCGTCATGTTCTGTGGGACAGTTTTGAAACCCAATTTTTCTCTGATTTCACATTTGGGAATGGGGGCGTGGAGGAGTGAGGTTTAGCGTCTGCCGTGCAGAAAGAGCGCGAGCGAGAGCAAGCTGTGAGTTATTAGACTGTAGAGAGGACCGATGTCTGGGCTGATTTGAAGAGACGGATGGCGACTTGTTAAAAGAAGGTTTGAAAGTTTTTTTGGTGAGAGATGCAGTGAATTGGGTCAGTGTGTTAGCGCTCGGGGCTCCAGAGCACCTAATTGTGACGCTACAGGGCTGTTTTGGTTGGAAAGTCATCCAATTAGCACCATCAGTCAAGGACACGGTCAGTCTAGTGAGTGCTAATGAAGGGTCAGATTGTCTAAGTTAGTGCGGCTGGGTGCTTTAAAGCAAGACAAATTCTGGATTATATTAGGCATCATGAGCTCATTAAGCAGTTTTAATTTAAAGCCTGCAGGCGCCACTGGTGACTAGAGACTGTGGAGAGCAGGGGTGGGCAGTTTAAGATGCAAAAGAGCTTTATTGTCTACACAGTCATATACAATACTGAGCGTACTGAAAAGCTGCCCACCGCTCCTTCACAGATGGGTCAAATGCAATGCAAATATCTGTGTAGGAGCAGTGGGCAGCTTTTCGGCAGCACCCGGGGAGCAGTGCTTGGACATGGTACCTTACTCATGCGTATCTCAGTGGTACCTTTTACTGGTCTGGGACTTGAACTGACGACCTTCCGCTCACGTCGCCACCACCAACCGTGCCAGCTGCAGTTTAAAAGTAGCCTCCCCAACACTGGCGTTAGCAGTGACCATGGAGCCCTGCACACTGCAGCATTTCAGGCAAAACTGTGGGACTTTGTGGTGAACCGTTCGTTCGTTCGTTTGTTGCTTTTGCGCTTCCCCGAGCTAGCTTGAGGCTCACAGCAACCTATCAGGGGCTCAATCTCTGCTGAGAAATCTGTTTGACAGTCCACTGGTGACTCTCTCTCTCTCTCTCTCTCTCCCTCTCCGGGGAATACTGGCTGTGTGGCACGAAGTCGGTGCATTTCGACTGATGCCCGCAGGCTGCGACTGAATTGGAACCTTAATACAGCCACGTGCCTGTATTTAATATTTACTGTAAACATGTAATATGGAGATATAATGAGTGCTCGCATCCTTTAAGGCCACCCTCAAAAATCCATTTCAATGCACCAATTTATGGTTCTGCTTATCGCAGATTCTCTTCTCTCGTGAACGCTCCACTTTGTCGGTTATCTGCGCTAATGGAGTAATGCAAGGATTCTGTCTAGACTTGTTATGAATGCAATCCACACACTCTTCTGTTTTATCTTCTTTCGCCGCCTTCCCTGCCACCACCACCACCACCATCACACAGCCCCCCCTTCCTCTCTTAGGCTCAGAGAGAAATAGCCACGTCTTCAAGGAACCTTTGGTGTCTTTATTCTCGGCAGGCCACTCTCTCTTTACCCACTGGGTGTCTCTTTGAACAGCGTCCCGCACTGATCCAGAGAAAAATCCCCATTCTGATACAATAAGAGCCTGGATAAAAATGAAATAAAATAAAATATCCAGACGCAAGCCCACCCATACTGAGAAACACGTTCCAACAGACAGGAATTAATGTTCGGGCCGTGACATTGTATGGGGATTTTAATAAATGCAGGGCAGAATAAGACCCGGTGTGGGTTGCTTGTTCAGTAAAAAGCAAACGTCCAGGGGGAATATGAGAAGAAGGAGGAAGACTACGCCTCCTGACTCGGTGTTATAGAGATTTCCTGACAGCGCCGCTGCTGTGATGTTGTGATTTTTTGTGGAGCTTTTTGGATCGCAGGCACAATGTGCTGCAAATAAATCCAGGCTGTGGGCTTGTCATACGTAAGCTTCCTTAAAAATAAAAGTGCTGGTATGTGTGATATTGAGAGGTCATGGTGGAATGATACATCGATTCAGTGATCAATCTAAAATGAAGACATTGATCCAACATCATAAATATTGTAACGCAAATACTGAACGGGAGGTCTATTTTATTTATATAGTTTCTTCAATTAAATGTCAGAAATAAAAATGTCAAAAGATATTTTAGTTGTTTTTTGTGATTTGACGTTGATGGACATGATGGTGCTGAGCATCAGCATCACCATCATGGTGCTGAGCATCAGCATATGATATTGTCTCATCCATCGCTGGTTCCTGAATTGCATTGAATTAAATTCGTAGGAGATGTTATGACATTGTGAGGCTTCGAAACGACGTCCACTGAATCGAAATAATATGTATCACTCCCTCCAGGATTTTGCGGGTCTTTTTTGAGATTGTTGTGGCCTAAAATATCTGATTTTACAGCAGCTTTTCTCAAAAATTGAGATGAAAGTTGTGGTGTTTTTAGGCGTTTTGTTGCAATAAAGTTTCGGGAAAAAAATTATTTGGTCCCCCTTTATAATGATTCTTTAACAATGAATTAAAATTTAAAAGGGAACAAAATCACTATTATTTTTTTACTACCCATTAATCATTTAGTCACTTTTGATGGTAAATCTGTGGCATTTATATCACACACGTTTCCTGTGTCTTCTAAACATAACAAGGAAGTGAGTTCGCTGATGTATGACTCAACGTTTTGTCATTTGCCACAATGACAAACGGTCAAAATTGCACAGTAGCAATAAATTCGCTGAATTTAAAAGTTAGTAGTTGCGGTTGCAGCATCACAAAATCCTGCAGGGTCTGATATATTGTGAAAGCATTTTTTGTTTCCATAAAGAGCATTTCATGGAATTGTGAAGCTTCATCAAACCTTGGCACAGATGAAAAATTGTTCTTCCACCCCGGTACCGGGGGCAGAACGGGAAGGCTTTAAATAGTCGGTAAACGTAAACAAGCATATGCACGCAGCACATCAACATCACCGATAGAATCTTGTCTAAACATCTCAAACTAATTCCATCTAAACATAACACAATTCCAACGCCAAACACATAAATAAACAAAGAACAAAAACACTGTGTAGGTCTACGTGGAAGAAATACGGCTGTAGAATCTATACTACTATGGCTAACCATGCATACCGTATGTCATACGAAAGCCGAGACTCTGCAGATTACGCAGATAATATGTTTGTTTGTTTTTTGGCGAACATGATTTTTTTTTCATGCTCTGCTGTGTTGCATCTTCCTTTATTCTGACTTAGTAACATGTATGCTGAGTCCACAGTAATCTCACAAGTGTTACCACCTTGTGAGGGCTTAACCTCAGGGATTAACAGGTTATTTATGGTGTAGACCCTGAGTGTAGGCCTGAGATGGAAGAACCCATTGGTGCCACAGCCTGATAGATCTTCTGTGAATGTTCTTCACAGAAGCAAAAGTTGTTCTATGATCTCATGACAACATGTCTTTGTAGATCCAAAATTTGTTCTTCTAACTCATAAAAGGTAGGAACAAAAGATGGTCCTTTTGGTTCTTCCATCTCATGAACGGTTTATTATGGATCCATGAATGCCATGAGGAACCTTTATTTGATGTAGAACCTTTGAATTGCATGGAGGACATGCTTTATCAGGCTGTTGCACCAATGAAAATTTCATAGAACCAAAATCAAGGTCTTTCATCTCATGGAAGTCTCATTTTCTAATTCAAAAGTGTTCTTTTATCTTCTGAAAGATTCATCAAGAAACCAAAAATGGTTTTATGGATCATAAAAGAAAATTGAACCTTCAGTATCATGTAAAAAGGTTCTACACCATGTAAATGTTCATCATGGAATTATGGTGTAGAATCTTTGACTTGCATGGTGGACAAACTTTATCAAGCTGTGGCACCAATGAGAACTGGTTCTTCCAACTCAAGAAAAGTCCTCCATAGAATCAAAAACGAGGTCTTCCATCTCATGAAAGGTTCATTAAGAAAAGAAAAATTCCATTTCAAATCTTAAATGAAAAATGGAGCCTTCAGTATCATGCAGAAAGGTTCTACACCATATAAAGGTTGCATAAGAAGGCTTTCCACAAGGAACATTAAATGAAATATGGAATGTAATTCAAAGAACCTTCACCAAAATTAACGTTCTATATTTGATATTTTGACTTGATCCCATATCGGTCAGCCTCTGTGACGAGGAAGCTTAGTTCTCATGTATCAACCCCAGTGAGTCATCACCCTGTCTGTTGTGCAGATAATAATGACAAGAATGCATATTGATTTTGTATTTTTATTTATTTTTTTATTTTGGGAAGTCCACAATTACGGCATACACACACATCCACACGTTAAGCATCGTGGTCCCCCCTCCCACACAACGCCCAGTCGAAACTCCCCTCCACAGAAATTCCGCCGCTGCCTCCATCAGGATGCGGAGGAGGTTCTCTGGGCAGCTGCAGGCGCTGTGCAAGGCGAGGTAGGGTGGGGTGGGGGTTGGGGGGTGGTGGGGAGTTATTATGTGTCGAAGGACCTGTTACACAGCAAACTCAGCTCTCCGACGATAAGCATCCCGCTTAAACCGGTGTGATCTCCAGCTTTGGCAGGACGCATTCGGTGTCTATTAATACATTTCGGCATCGTCGTTAGAGCCGGCTACAGATGGCGAGAGACAGAGCCGAGGAACGAGTGCTTCAATATCAGCAAACTTTGGTGAGTGTGAGGCATCGAGTACCTCTCTCTCTCTCTCTCTTCATCTCTCGTCTCTCGTCGTGTAAGAGTCGCCGGGTGCCATCTCTGTCCGTGGGCAGGCAGGATGAGAACGTGACGGAGAGAGAAAGAGAGAGAGAGGGAGGCTGTTCTGCATTACATCGTAATGTTTCAATGTGCTGCAGGGGAGCACGGACGTGGTTTCAGCTGGCTGCACTGGTAAAAATTAGGATGTGATACATTTAATTGGTGTAGAATGGCAATGAAGGTTCTTTGGTTTAGAGAAGAGCTTCATCAGACCGTGGAAGCAATCCAGCCCATAAACGGTTCTTCCATCATAAGACTCACTATGGAACCAAAATTTAATGAAGAACCTTTAATTGGTGTAGAACCTTTGAATTATGTGGAAAATTCTCTATAGGGGAGCGAAGAATGGAGCATCAATGGGTGTCCAGCTCATGGTTTGATGTGGAACCATGTCATGTTTTTCATGGAACCCAAAAATGGTTCTTCCATGTCATGAAAGGCTCATTATGGAATCTGAAAATTCTGAAGAAGCTTTAATTGGTGTAGAATATTTGAATTATGCAGAACATTCTTTGGTGTAGCAAAGCGTTTCATAAGACTGGGGCAACAATGGGATATTGGGAATTCAGCTCATGAAAGGTTTGTTATGGAACTGATTTTTTTTTCCTGTCACTTGAAATGTTCTGCATAGAATCAAAAATGGTACTTCCATCTCATGAAAGGTTCAATATGGAACCAAAAATTGCATGAAGAACCTTTAATTGGTGTAGAACCTTTTAATTATGTGGAAAATTCTTTGGGTTGGAGATGAGATTCATCAGACTGTGGCATCAATGAAAAAATTGGGCTTTCTGGTCATGAAAGGTTCATTATGGAACCACAAAATTGGTCTTCAGTCACTTGAAATGTTCTTCATTGAACCAAAAGTGTTTTTTCCATCTCATGAGAGACCTGTCATGGAGCCAGACATTCCACGAAGAACCTTTAATTGATGTAGAACCTTTTAATTATGTGGAAAATTCTTTGAGTTGGAGATGAGAGTCATCAGACTGTGGCATCAATGAAAAAAATAGGCTTTCTTGTCATGAAAGGTTCGTTATGGAACCACAAAACTGGTCTTCAGTCACTTGAAATGTTCTTCATTGAAACAAGAGTGGTTCTTCCATCTCGTGAGAGACCCGTTATGGAGCCATTGATGTAGAACCTTTGGGTTATGCGAAAGATTTGTTGGGTTATTTTCCATCACTTCAAATGTTCTTTTGAGTAAAAGTGGTTCTTCCATCTCATGAAATATTCTTCATAAAACCCCCAAAATGGTTCTTCCACTGTTTATGGAGCCAAAATTCAATGAAACCTTTAATTGGTGTAAACCTTTAAACTAAGAGAAAGGTTCTTTGGTGTAGAGAAGAGCTTCATCAGACCAATTAAAAATGGGGTTTCCAGCTCATTATGGAACCACAAATTCTACTTTCATCACTTGTTTTTATAGAAGTAAAACTCACTCTTACAATTGATTAATATTCCTGACAAGACCAGAAAATGGTCCTTCTACCTTAATAAATGTTTTCCATAGAAGTACCGTTTAATGAGGCACTTTATAGAACCAACAATTCCTTGAGGAACCTTCAATAGATCTAGAACCACAGTGGTGTAGTTGGTATAGAATGAAACTAAGGGAAGGAGAAGATTCTGAGGAACAAAGGGCACAGATTCTGAAATTAAAATGAGAAATTTAGCAGACCAAAATTTGACTCAAATTTACAAGAATAAACTCTGATATTCAGTGAAATTTGTGAGAAAACAGTTCACATTTCTGGGATTGAAGTCTCAAATTTACAGGAACAAAACACAAACATTCTCGGAATGTCAGAATCATATTAAAAATCATCAGTAATCCATTTTTGACGTAAGAGCTTTGGCACTCCAAGAAAAGCACATTTCAGTTCCCGTTTGGAGCGAGCTGTGGATCCTGTGCATCTGGTGAATTACACAAGAGAACCACTGTAAGCACCGCAGGCCGGAAAATGAAGACAGCAGCTTAAACGAAAGACAGAGAGAAAGACAGAGAGGGGAGAGGGAGAGAGAGAGCAACGCTGCCGCACTCGGTCGTGACGGATAAAAACAGCTCTACACCGGGGAGAACCTCGGCTGAACGAGTCTTGTAATCGTAAAAGTGAACTCAAGGTTGCAAATTGCCTGTTTCATCGAGGTGAATGACTCGAAGTCGATACGGAGCGTGAAGATGAGAACTCGTTACAGACGCCTGACATTTTGAAATGAGGTGTGTTGGAGGTGGTTAGGATCCTCGGCTCTGGACCAAGAGGTCGTGGGTTCGAATCCTACCTCCAACACTACTATCATTGGATCCCTGAACAAGATGGAAAAGAGCGTCTGCAAAAAGCCACCAGTGATAGTGACGAATTTTAGCGATGCAACTGACTTCACTACATTTTCCAGTATCTGATCTGCAGAAAACGCATTTTAAATGTAACGTGTCAACAGTGAGTGATTATTCGTCGTTGTGAATACAACACAGCACAGCACACAGTGCATCACAATCAAATGCCTTCTCTGCATTTGACCCATCCGTGGAAGGAGCAGTGGGCAGCTGATATGAAGCACCTGGGAAGCAGTGCATGGAGACAGTACCATGCTTGTGAGTACCTCAGTGGTACCTTTACCGGTCCAGGTCTTGAACCAGTGTCCCCTAACCGTCACACTACCAAGTGTTCTACACTAGGGGTGATGAAATTAATCACAATTGATGCATTGTAACATAGATGTGGATGATTGTGCATCAGTGGCAGACCATAATCGATTATAACAGTGGTTTTTGACCTGTGGTCAGATGATGATGATGAGGATGATGATAATGATGGTGTTTTTCGTCTTTTCCATCTGTTGCTCCTCCTCCTCTCCGCTGCTGGACTAAATGTGGAGAGAGTGTGAATATTAATTGACTCGTGCACCAGTTTCACTCACTTCTGTCAGCGGCCGAGTGACAGCTGCACCCTAGAGCTCTTCACACGGAGAGAGAGGGAGAGAGAGAAGGAGAGAAAAGCAAGAGGGAGAGGAAAAGAGAAGGAGGTAGATGGAGAGGGAGAGAAAAGTGACAGATAGAGGGAGAGGGAGGGAAAAGTGAGAGCGAGAAAAAGAGAGGACACGCGAGGGAGGGATAAGAGAGAGAAGGAGGGAAAGAAAGAGAGAGAGGGGAAGAAAAAGAGAGAGAGAGAAAAGCAAGGGAGGGGAGAGAAAGAGAGAGGGAAGGAGAGAGAGAGAGAGAGAGTGTGAGAGAAAAGCAAGAGAGAGAAAGAGAGAGGGAAAGTGGGGGAGATGGGGGGGCAGGGAGAGAGAAAGAGAGAGGGAAGGAGAGAAAGAGTGAGAAAAGAAAGAGAGTGGTGACCGGCAGAGAGAGGTGAAGGAAAAGAGAGGGATAAAGAAACCAGAGAGAGAGAGAGAGAGAGAGAGAGAGGGATGGAGAGGTAGTGTGAGAGAGGGATGAGACAGAGAGAGGGGGAAAGAAAGAAAGAGACGAGAGATGAGAGAGAGATGAGTGACAAGACTGAGATGAAGAGAAAGAGGTAGAGAAAGGGATGGGAGAAAGAATGAGGACATAAGAGATTGAGAGAAAGACGGACAAGAAAGTGAGAGGGAGAGATAGAGAGAGTGAGGGAAAGAAGTATAAAGACAGAGAGAGATATGGAAAGATAGACCAGAAAGAAAGGGAGAAGTAGAAAGAGAGAGAGAGAGAGAGAGATTAAGAGAAAGAGGGAGAAGAGAGAGAGGGAGCAGTAAAAAGAGCGAGGGATGAGAGAGAGATTGGATAGAGAAGGTGTGAGAGGTGGAGATGGGTTCAAGGTGTTGGTGAAGACTGAAGGTGTAAAATGGCAATAACAGAACTCTCTCTGTATCACTCTGTCTCTGTCTCTCTTTCTCCCTCGATTTCTCTCTCTCTCTCTCTCTCTCTCTCTCTCTCTCTCTCTCTCTCTCTCTCTAATTCTAACCTTGTCTGTTTCCGTCTCCTGACTCCTTCCATCTCTCTCGATCTTTCTGTCTTTTTTGCTACATCCCACACTATTTCTCCCCCATTTCCTTCCTCTCTCTATTTTTTTTCTCCATCAGTCTCTTACCATTCCTCTCTCTATCTATATATTTATCCTTCTCTTTACATTCATCTCTCTCTCGTCTCTCTCTCTCCTTTTAGCTGTCTTTCTTTTTTATCCCCTCTCTCTCCTCATCAACCTTTTTCCATTCATTCCTCTCTCTGTATATATAAATATTTAGTGATCTGTTCTCTCCATCTCTCGCTCCTGTTTCACTCTCTCTCTCTCTCTCTCTCTCCCTCTATTTCTCTCTCTCTCGTTCTCTCGTTATCTATCAATCTCTCTCTCTCTCTCTCTCTCCCTAATTCTAACTTTGTTTTCCTCTTTCCAGCTCTTGATCTCTCCATCTCTCTCTCTCTGACTTGTTAATCCTCAGCTCTGGCACCAGAACTCTCTCTGTGCTCCTCGATATCTCTCTCTTTCTGTGTACTGCTGTATTTGCATGCTGGAGTGTGTGTATTTGTGGGTGTGTGAGTGTGTGTGTACTGGAGTGTGTGTGTTGCTGTATTTGAGGAGGATGGGAGTGGCATTAACTGTCTACTTGAGGGTTTGGCATATTTAATTTAGAGAAATTATTTTATTTTATTTTATTTATATAGATTACATATGGTTGATACAAATTAGGTCAAAAACATGCAAAATCAAGACAGGAGATATATATATATACATATATATGCTGCCTCACAGCGAGAAGGTCCCAGGCTCCATCCGTGAAGGAGCGCTGGACATCTGACATGGGCAGCATCCAGGGAGCAGTACTCATGAGTACCTCAGTGGTACCTTTACCAGTTCGGAATTCGAACTGACGACCTTCCGATCACGGGCCGAATGCTGCCCACTGCCTCTAGGAAAACACGCTGAGCTGCAGTGAACTTGTTGATTTTTTCATATTGCCGGACAGACAGCGTGTTCCGCTTCACCGTGTCCCAGAGTGACGACAAAAATCTGGGCCACGTTTCTGGGCCTGACACTCTTTATCCCAGCCAGAGTCATTCCACCACCACAGCAGCATAACACGCCAGGGAGCGGGGAGAAGCTGACTAAAATTAGTGACAATACAAACTTGGGCTGTTAGTTTGCTGGTTCTAGACGGGTAAAGGTACCACTGAGGTACTCATGAGCAATGTACCGTCGATGCTGCCGATGCTGCCTATACTGCTCCTTCACGGACGTGTCAAACGCAGAGCTCCCATTTGGGGAGTTGGTGTTGTAATGGTTAGGTAGTTGGCCCCGTGATCGGACGGTCGCTGCTTCTAGTCCCGGACCTGTAAAAGATACCACTGAGGTACTCATGAGCAAGCTACCATCCCCAAGCACTGCTACCCAAGAGTCCCGGGTGCTGAAAGAGCGGCCCTTTGCTCCTTCACGGATAGGTCAAATGTAGAGGTGTGCTGTGGTTTACTATTATTTTTCTCTCTTTACAAAATGGATATTTTCAAGTTGTGTCAGCAATCACACATTGTTCTTCATTTATTATTATTATTGTTATTATTCCACCCACTTTTTGGCGCCGCTAGTCCTCCTACAGAAGTCAACTCGTTCTCAAATTCTCCCCATTTTTCGTACCGTAAAATGCCTTATTTGCATCATTATTTCGTTATACACCCATGTTTGGCGCCACTACTCCTGCTACAGTTTTTGCGCTAGAAGAGCCGTTCCAACTCTAAAACGTGTGGGCTATAGCGGTGTAATGTGCTTTATTAGATGATTTGGCTACGTGCACTTGTTTGCAAGTTCTGTCCATTTTCTTTTCTCCATTATTTGTTTGTTATTTGTGAGAAACCCCTTTGTGTTCAATGACTAAATGTTTCTGAGTGAATACGAATGGTTCCGTTTGCATCATAAACGGGACTCGTCATGTGATTGCGTCATTATGTGTCCTCTTGCTGCAAAAAAATAATCACATGTGCACTTTCTTGTGAAAATGCCTGTATTTCTGATTGGTGTTGAATTGGCAGAAGTGGCATCTGATTGGCTACAATATCACACTTTTATTGCATTAAGCTCTTTTAAAATGTTGTAGCTTTTCTGGTAACTTGTAAAGGTGTTCAAAATGAAAAAATCAATCAGATGCCACACATTTTGTAACGTCACTTGATATTTGAGTTGCTTTTTGTGATTTTATTTGAGTGGAAGTGGTGGTGTTAGATCAGCATATGATACAGTATTGTATCAGTTCAAATCGTCATACGCTGAATCGATATAATATCGTATGGTGATGAAACTTGTGATTTACACCCCTAGTACACACTGGAGGGTGCATGTTTGCTAGTGTGCTTGTTCACAGTGCATACCGTGTTTGGAGAAGTGTGTTAGCGCTCGGTTTTTTCGGCACTGACTCACGCGGCTGGCGTTTCCCTAGAGACCTGCTGCTCGGCGTTTGGCCGCTTTTGACTCACCGTTTTTCAAAATCCTATATCCGCCTACGGACACTCGGAGCGTTATCTCACAACGCGCTGGTAGGAAACACCCGGGCCAATCATCGATCTTCCTAAAACATCATTTTTAGGAAACCAACACAGAGTCAATATTAGCCGTGTCAGACAGGTTTGTTCCCGTTGCTCTTCTTTAGCTGCGATGAGATCTTCTTTTCTGACAGTTGTTTGCAAGGGTGTAGCCACTTGGGGTGTTAAAAATTATTACATAATTGATGCACTGCGATGCAGAAATGGACAAATCTGAATCGATGTACTGGCAGACCATAATCAATTATATGATAATTACATTGTTTGGTGATTTTCTAGAAATTTCTAGTTAAGAAGAACATCCCGGTAGTAACTATGGCTGCCCGATCTGTGATCCATGCCCAATTTGCGTTCAGTGTGAAGTAATGTAGAAAAATTGATGGGATCCACAGTGGTGCATCAAGATATCACAATGAATCAAATTGTTGACATGATAATCGTAATTGAATCAAATCGTTACACCAGTTGAAGTTCACGCCTCTGGTCCCCACCAATATCTAGCAATGGCTGAACTGTACCTCCAATATTTTTTATCAAACTAAAACGTAACTCTTCATGAATGTTTAACATATAAAGCGTCTACGTGTACAAAAGGGTTAAATGGTGTTCTCTACTCAAGATCCATCTCCTAAACACACAACTGGCTGCTACATTTTCCTGCTGACGTGTGAGAGACTGTAGCCCCTTTTGATTGCCGTTAGCGCCAAAGACATGGAGTGGCAAGGGGTGAGGGTTGAATTCGACTCCTTCGTAAGGGGACACGCCTTCAAGAACGTGACGCGTCATCATTAGTCTCAGGGGAATTTTACATAGGCAGATGTGATGTTTTTGCTGGATGTTCAACATGCTGTTTGTCTGTAGCAACGCTGAGATGCATAAAAGTGACCCACACTACACTAGTGATTTTATTTTGTGGTGTTTATGAAGAATACAACCATAAGCAGTCCCCCCAGGATTTTGCGGGCCTTTTTGAAGATTGTCCAGTTTGCGGCAGCTTTTCTAAAAATTTGCGATGAAATTTGCTGTATTTCCTTGCAATAAAGTTGCGGGAGCAAGTCAAAGTTGTGAAAAAATGCCCCTTTATTACGGTTCTTTAACAATTCATTCAAATGAAGGAAACAAAATCAGTATTATTTTTGTTTTGAAGGTAAATATGAGACATTTTTATCGCACACATAGCAAGGAAGTGAGTTTGCTGACCTATGGCTCATTGTTTTGCGAGAAAAGACAATGATTGGTCTAAAATTGCGGAAAAGTTGTGGTAATTGGGAACAATAGTAATGAATGAATTTGCAGGGATTGACTGAATTTCCGTTGAAACTTGCGATTGCAACATTGCAAAATCCTGAAACGAAGTGAAACTAGACAATACACCTTTTTAAAAAATATTACATTTATTAACGGAGAAATTGTGTACATTTGTACCGTGTGCCTCGTACAGTTCCCCAGTCACGTTGCTGATAGTTTTTCACAGGGCATTCTGGGAAATATTTCCTATCCCTCTGTTTGGAGTGAGCCTCTGAAAATCTCTGTTTGTAGGAGTAGTTAGCCCTTCCCCTTCCCCCTACCCTCAGTCTACATAGGAAATTGGGCACGTGACCCCTACATGTGAACACACAAAGCATAAGGGGTAGGTCCAACGGATGAAATGGGATTCACCCGCAGTAGAGCGATGATGGCAGCCAAAAAACTCAACCACACTGACTCAAGTGATGCTGTAATACATGTCCATCAAGACAAACTGGACAATACTGATGCAAAGCAAATATGTCAGCAGTTCATATCTGCGTACCAAAAGTTTTCGGACAGCGTGTGATTGGGTCAGCCTCGACAGAGCCTAACTGCTGCTACTGCTGCGTTTTTTGGGGTGAATGAAGCGACTGCAACCTCCTCCTCATGCGAGACCGGAACAGCTGTCATCACCCTTCCTAATCCCCAAACCTCTCCCCCCCACATCGAGTCAAACAGGTAAACTCACCCCCTCCATTTCCCGCCGTAACCCACCTGCGGGCATCGTCTGTCTCTCAGCTGGAGCAGAGCTTTCATTTTCATGCGGTCTGATGGATGACAGGTCCCGAAATTCATCCTCCAGCCTAAACCATTACAGGTGTGGCGTTGCGTGTGAAGGCCAGGTGACAGGTCTGCTGAGCTCTGCAGGCAAGAGAGCGGACGTTGGCACGGAGTGGGCATCGCCAGGGAGAGAGCTGGGTAGTGTTGGGAAGAAACTTACTAAAATTATTGATGCTATTAACGTAACTACTTTTGAAATGAAAGAGGTAGTGGTCCGGTGGTTAGGATGCTTGCATTTGGACGAAAAGATTGTGAGCTCGAACCGGCACTGGTTTCTTGAGCAAGACCCTTAACCCCAAATTGCTCCAGGGAGAGCAATTTGGATAAGAGGATCTGCTAAACGCCATAAATGTAAATGTTACATAGTGATCTAGTGGTCAGGATTCTCGTCTCTTGACCAAGAGGTCGAGTTCTACCTCCAACATTTCCACCACTGGATCCCTGTGCAAGACACTTTAGGAAAATGGAAGTCACTCTGGATAAACGTAAATGTAGAGGTGTAACTATACATTGACCTACATCGATTTATTGAGCAACAAGCACATAGCATCGATCCAAAATGAAAACTTTGATTAGATGTTATCAGAGGTGGGCAAAGTAGCTAACTTCATTACTTAAGTGAAAGTACAGATACCACCAGTCAAATGTTACTCCAATACAAATGAAAGTCGTACAGTCAAATTTTTACTTAAGTTAAAGTACTGAAGTACTTGTTTTTAAAAATACTTAAGTATTAAAAGTACATCTTCTTTCACCACATTGTTGCATTATTGCCACAACACTTATAACACCTAATGCCTCTGATTAGCTTGTAGACGCTGTAGAATAAGGAATTGATAAAATGTTAAAGAATGAAACACATCCTACACTGATAAAGAAAACCAGTCCTTAGTTTATTTTGTTAATTAATTGTAAGTCTACACACCCCCACAAAGCAGCATGGTAGTGTTCTGACTCTGGCAACAATGTTTTAAAGTTTTATACAGCAGAACTGTCTGAACTTGGTTTTATTGTTACAGTGTACAGGCGTGATGTAACCCTACTGGTTACCGCTAGACTGTCACCTCCCAAACAACCAATCACCTTTCAGAAAATGGGGAATAACATCCACTTTATCCACAGACTTGAAAGTAACGAGTAACAAGAAGCTTGATAGAGATGTCGTTAAGTAAAGTAAAAAGTACAGTATTTGTCTTTAAAATGTAGTGAAGTGGAAGTCAAAAGTTTCCAAATAAAATACTACTCAAGTGAAGTACAGATACTCAGTACTTAGTTACTGTCCACCATTGGATGTTATACGAATTGTTACATCTTGTTATATTATGTGTGCCTATTGTTTTTTAATTTAGATGATAAGCTTATGAATATAAGTTAAATCAACATACGGTATAATATTGTATCACTTCGATTGCTGTCTCCTGAACTAAATCGAATCAAAATCGTATTGTGGCAGACTTTGTGATATCGGCAGACGTCTAATTCTGTTGAATTGACATAATATCGTATTGTGATGAAACGTATTTACAAATATCACTGAATGAAACAGCAACTCTTTCTCTGTAGCATGTAGTGTAGCTAACTACTACATTAAAACAGGAAGTTGGCTTTTAACTTTTAATCGAAAGTAGCTACTGTTCATATTTTTAACATTCGTTACAGATTGAGTGCCTACTCTTTATTCCTGCGAACCAACCTTGAGTTTGAGAAAGATGTTTTATACATACAGATTATTATTACTTATTTAAAAGGCAGCTTCCCCAACCCTGGCTACAAGTGTGTTTTGGGGAGTGTGGAGGAGGACATGCCATACCTGCATGAGTCACGATTCTTGACATTTGCAGCGCTGTGGAAAGAATATTTGATATTTGGGAATCCGGGCTGACGAATCGAAGGAGGATGGGTAGAGGAAGAGCAGGATGAGGATGAGAAGTCGATGGCTCGGGGGTTTAAGGGCCTGAAGCAGAGAGGTTTGACCTTGCAGGAAGAACGAGGGGGAGGCCCATGAGGAAGAGGAGTAGGAGGAGGAGGAGGCGGAAGAGGAGGAGGAGGAGGAACAGATGTCAAGAGCAGCTGTGTGCCCGCCACGGCGGACGGGAGAATGTGGGATTTTGGCCACAGCAGAGATCAAAAATCACAGAGGTGCAGCATGTCACAGAGTGACGACACCCAACCCAAACCCCGCTGAGATACTTCTGTTTTTCCAGTGTTGAGGAAAATACTTTTAAACAGCTTTTAAACTATGTTGGACCAGTAAATCTCAAGATCAGGCGGAGAGGAATAAGTGGTGTAGATAACTAAGATCAGTTTTCTTTTCAGGAGGTTATCCACAGTGAAACTCCATTTAATGTGCTGTAGCTTTTTCAGTAACTGGAAAAGAGGTGTAACGATTCGCTGATCTACATGATTTACTGACCAACACTGATGGCAATAACAGTGTTAAAAATAGCGCGTTAGTAACAGTTGGGATCAAGACCGCCTAAACCGAGACCGAGACAAAACCAAGACCAGAGTGTGTTGAGACCGAGACCGGACTAACGCATGTTTTACATCACATGACAAATAATTGGAACATGCAAAGCCTAAGCAACATTAAACACATTTATTCAATATTTCTCTCTTACACATCTATAATGAGGAAATCACTTCACTTAAAAAAATTATCCATTTGGTATCCATCTAGATACAGAATAAAATTATTTGATAATAAACAATTCATTTTTCTACATTTATTTTTTACTTATTGATTACTGTCTAACATTATAAAAGGAAAAAATATTTTCTGAACAATTGAAAATGAAGAAATCCTAAAGGTGTGGGTAATTTTGAGTAGATTTGGACTCATTTTGGTCTATAAAATGAGCTGCTTTCTGGAGAGAACTATATTTTTGTGCATGATGGTTTTCCATAGGAGAGTCGCGAGCACTAACGCACAACGTGTTTTTACATCACGAATAATGTAATTAATGCCTTTTTATGCAATTACGTCAGTTTTTGTGCACAGAATTACTCAGAAATAATTTCACATGCAGAATGTCCGGTAAGTTCAAAGTCTTGTGATTCTGACAGTATGTGTGTGGTTTCTGTAAGTTCTGTAAGGGATTTTGAGTTATTAAAACATTAATTAATAACAAATGTAAATGCCTTTGTTGGTCTCAAAGAGTTTTAATAATATATAACATTCTTAGGGTTGTGTTCTCGGGTGGTCTTGAAATAAAATCCAGCCTCCTCTTTGTCCGAGTCCATGACAAGACTGAGTACAAATATGGACGAGTCCGAGTCAAGACCGAGACCTTCAAAAACTGGTCTCGAGACCAGACTCGAGCACTACAACACTACACACCGTTGTTCTCCCCGCTCAGTAGGTCATCTGTTCTAACAATCGCAGGTGTTGAACTAAACGTTGATAAATATTTTAATGGAAGGACGGGGTTTTGCTTTGAAGCTAGTGTTATGTAGTAGATTTTTAACAAGCTGCTTGAACGATCTGTAAAAGCCTGTCACAGGGGAGATGTAAACGTTGAGAGCATGTTAAAATCCTGACTCTTTGGAGATAATTACTGAAACTCACTTCCAGAATGAAAAACATAGTCATGATCAGACATGATTTCTCCAGAGGTCACTACATATATCAAAGTCAACAAAGTAAACTTTATAATTATCAAGACGATTATAAATTATAATAGATTATTATTATTATTATTATTATTATTATTATATTATTATTATATTATTATATATATTATATATTATAATCTATATAATAGATTATAGACTATAAATATAAACTGTAAATTAGAGTGTTGAAAACAAAAAATGTGAAAATTTTAATGTGACGTATTCAACGATATGTGCAAATGTGCAGCAGTTTAATAACAAAACATAAAAATATAATTAATAATAAAAAACATAAAAATACAGGCTTTATTAAATACTAGATAGATAGACATATAGATAGATCGCTAGATAGATAGATAGATAGATAGATAGATAGATAGATAGATAGATAGATAGATAGATAGATAGATAGATAGACAACAGATGGACACACAGACAGACAGATGGATGAAGGGGTGGATGGATGGATGGATTGATGGACAGACAGATAGGATATATAGATAAAGATGATATATAGGGTGACGGATAGATGACAGACAGACAGACAGACAGACAGATAGATAGATAGATAGATAGATAGATAGATAGATAGGGATAGATAGATAGATAGACAGATAGATAGATAGATAGATAGATGGATGGATGGACTGACGGACGGACAGAGAGATAGATATATAGATAGACAGATAGATAGGTGGACGGATAGATAGATAGACAGACAGACAGACAGACAGACAGACAGACAGATAGATAGATAGATAGATAGATAGATAGATAGATAGATAGATAGATCGATAGATAGTTTACTCAGGGATTAGAGGCCCTTGCATCAGATGAATGATCAGCTGGAGTTTCAGGAAAAGTCTCAGCACATTTCTGATACTATTTCTAAAATCTGGGTTAAAGTCAGGGTTCTGTCTAACTCCAGTGTAAAAGACACTGTTCTTGGGATCTTTCTATGACACACCTTCTGGACTACACCTGTACATCTTTATCCGTATCATTTCATTTTCCACGCCAGAGGTGTAATTTGTCAGTGTAAAGGCCCGGGCGCTCGAGACGCCTCTAAATCTCCAGACTGCAGCTCAGCTTAAGTAACAGAGCCATCGAGATTGCTGTTGGTAAGCAGTTTGCACTGAACTAATGATGCGCAGTCCCCGAGGGAGCAACGCGTTACTGGAGAGCCGTTTAATTTCACATCAGGCTTTATAGTGGCACATTATAACCGTCTAAAACATCACAACGCCCTCGGCTAAGCCAAACTGAAAGCATCAATAGTTTGCTTATTTTTTAAATGAAAACCAAAAAGGAAAAACCAAACATATTAGTCTTCATTCACCAACCAAAGAAATTTGTTCTTAAAACCCACTAATACAGTAGTGGAGGAATCAACACTGTGCCCTGACTCAGACCCCGGCTCCAATTGTACACTTCAACGCTACTGAGTCTTCTTAACGATTCTCTCATTTCCCTGCACGACATTTTCCGGTTTTCCCTAAGTTTTGTGTCGCAGTACATTATGTCACACTCTCTGCGAACTGAACTTCAACTACTTGCGAATCATGACGATGAGATATTTTTCCCCATGTAAACACACGCAGCTGCGTTGTTAGCACGCACGACTCTCACAAATCTTCCCAACTTATATTTTAGCTGATAAATAACAAAAACAACCAGCATTCTACTCACAGTACAGCTGTTTACTTGATATTTATTTCCGTATGGCCCACAATGGCTGTGCCACAAAGCCTCTACATGGAAAACCCTATATAAAAAAGTACTTTCCAGAAATGAGTCAAAATGAGTTCAAAATGCCTGTAGAAATAGCCAAAAACATCACTATTTCTTCATTTACTGACCTGGAAATATTATTTCCAATTTCATAATATGTTAGAATTTAAAAATATAAGGAAAAATGCATTATTTGTTATCAAATAATTTTATTCTATATCCAAATGCATTCCAAATGGATAAAGAAATGTTTTCACCTGGTACTAACCTTATTTTTCTTCATAGTACTAAGTACTAAGTACAAATTGAAATGTCTTAACTTTCACAAATGACAAAAAATAAATAAATAAAATTTAATTGTTCATTAATTGTAATTATGGCAAAATGTTCAATTAATTGTTGGTGAAGGATTCAAGGTCATATGGTTTAGCTTCTAAATTGTACAATCACACCAAAGTTAAATGTACGAAATCTTTTATATGACAATCAGTCTGCCTTCAATTATTTTAAATTGACTGTGAGGGTAAAAACCAAGTAAAATTCTTCTTTAATCGTGATACTGATTTCAGGCTGTATCATCCGTCCCTGGCTTGTACAATAACACTTTAAATTAATCTAATAATATCGCATTTATACGGCTAATTTATTACCAAAAAATGAATCAAATCTAATTTTTATATGAAAATACACACTCTTTCTTTATAATAAGTATTCCAGCTTTATTAGTGTGGCATATTTATAGTGCAAACCTGAAGGCAAACGGTATCCCAAAACAATAAAAATTGTTCATTAATCATAATCGTGGTAAAATGTCCAATTCATTGTGATATTGATTCGACGTCACATCGTCCAGCCCTAGCAGGTCAGAACTGCATCAATAAACTTAATGGGCAAAAAAGAGGTGCAGTACAGAGTGGATTAGTGTTGAAGAGCGCCAGAGACGAGGAGTGTAAGCGAAACGAGCGCCGTCAGCACTAAGAGAGCGGTATCCCCATATCCAACAAACACCTCCCAAGAAAAATAAAGCATTAATACGCCGATCCCATTACGCTACTGACCGCTCGTCCACTCCATGCAGTGACAATTTGACGCCATGCCAAAATAAAGAATATTAAAGAGGTTCGCATCGCTCCCACTGGAGGAGGGCTGTAATTTAACAGTCCCTATCACATGCTGTCATTTGATGTGTTTGGTGTCCATCTTCTGATGGTGGACTCATGAACATTAACATTGGCCACTGTAAGAGAGAGGACTTTAGTTACCCTGGGATCCTTTGTGACCTCGCGACTATTACACACATTGATCTTTGGTTGACCACTCCTGGGAGGCTGCTGACGTGGTGTTGGACTTTCTTCCATTTGTACACACAATCTGTCTGACTGTGGATTGGTGGAGTCCAAACTTTAGAGATGAATTTGTGAACCTTTTCCAGCCTGATGAACTGTACCAACTCTTTTCCTGAGGTCCTCAGAAAGCTCCTTTTGATACACCCCCAAAGACGTGTTGTGAAGATCAGACTTTGGTAGATCCATGTTCTTTTAAATAAACCAGGCACCCACTCACACCTGAAACTCAACCAGTGGATTGGAAAACACTTGACTATTTTCACCCTCAAATTCTTTTTCCTAATCCAAGAGCCTGCTGATGGTTTCTTTTGCAACACAATAAATATGTAATATGACAGCATCATTTTCTCAGTAAATAAATAATCAAGTAAAATATTCGGTTCTATTTGTTTAATTGGGTTGGCGTTATCTGCTTTTAGGACTTCTGTGAAAATCTGATGAAGTTTTTGGTAATATTTATGCAGAAATACACTACCAGTCAAACGTTGTACGTCAATTCCTCTTCCCATTCAATGTTTTATTTCTTTTATTATCATGACTATTTACAATTGTAGATTCTCACCGAAGGCACCATAAATGAAGACACATCAGGAATTATGTAGCAAAATAAAAGTGTGAAATAACCTAAAAACATGTTTTATATCTTAGATTCTGCAAATAACCACCTTTTGCTTTTGATCAACAAGCGGTAATAATTTTTGGCATCTTCTCATGAGCTTCATGAGAGGTAGTCAACGGAAAATGGTTTTCCAACAGTTTTGAAGGAGTTCCCACAAGATGCTGGAGCACTTGCTGGCCCTCTTTGCCTCACTCTGCGGCCGTCCATCGTGATCCCAAACCATCTCGACTGGGCTTGGCCAGGTGACCGTGGAGGCTGGTGGCCATCTGGCACAGCACTACATCGCTCTCTTTCTGGATCAAATAGCCCTTACACAGTTCATTCATAGTTTTGATACCTTTAGTGAGAATCTACAATGTAAATAGTAATGAAAATAAAGAAAAAACATTGAATGGGAAGAAGCTCTCAAACTTTGGATCAGGTAAGATTCATCTATCTATTCATCTATATATATATATATATATATATATATATATATATATATATATATATATGTATAGATATAGATAGATAGATAGATAGAGGATAGATAGATAGATAGATAGATAGATACACTACCAGTCAAAAGTTTGGACATATATATAAAATTTATAAATATGAGTGTATGTTTTCTGTAATTTCCATTTGTCTTTTAAGCACAATCAGAAACTGCTCATTTTTCAAATCAACTCTCTATAAAGGACTCAATAATTAAATATGTGGGTTTTGATTTTGGTTTGTTTTTTTACAGCTTTTGTGTTAATGTGAAAATTTGTTCTAATCGACGTTACACAAATTCTCGGGCAAATTTGTTGTGCTGTTCGTTGTCACAGGATGTTGATAAATGGTGTCGTGATGGAAGCAGGTTGACTTCAGTGGTCGCTTCTCTGCACCTGTCCAAGTCCGAGCTTTAGTCAGTTCCAGATGTCCATAAACCGGCCGGTGTTGCTGCCAGAAGCGTAAAAGGCCTCATTTGCACTCCAAAAGTGCTTTGCAGAAATCACTGCCGGGGCTGGAGCATGTTGGGAATTTTACCGTTTTTAGATCCCCAGTTGTTTCTCCACTTCAACCAGCACCAGTGTTTGGCTCAAGAGGTGTAACAATACATTGATTTACACTGACACATTGATTAAATGGCGCAAAACCCATAATGTCAATTCCAAAATGAAAACATCGATCAGACATAATATTGTAATGTCAGTTTATATTGAATGGGGGTCTATTTTAATTAAAAGAGAAGATTGTTTATCTACACTGATGGATCTCAGGAATGAGAATGTTATGTTATGATATTTTAGTTGCATGTTGTAAATGGTTATGAATGGAAGTGATGGTGTTAAATCAGCATATGATATTGTCACATATCGATCGATGGTTGGTTCATAAACTGAATCGAATGTAAATCATATCGTATCAACTTTCTGGTATCAGCAGACATCGAATCGTCGTCCATTGAATCGATATAATATCATGTCGTGATGAAACTCGTCTCTGAGCTTGTTGTTGAGGGACGTTACGATATATACGATGTCTAATCTAAGTTGGATCATTTTGGATGATTGGGCTTACTGATCATTAAATCAATGTATTGATGTACATCAATGTATTGTTACACCCCTGTTCAACATAAAGTGATAATGTTTTCATTTTGGATCAATGCTATAGGTTCGTTGACTAGTAAATCATATATGTGACCCTCCACGGCAAAACCAGACGCTTGTTGCAACGGAGGTTTCTGAGAAAAACGACCGTTTATGTTACATGGGGTTAAATTTTGGATTTTTAGTTTTTAGTGTTTTGTAACAGTGGAAGGTCTATACTGTACTGTTGTGAATAAATTTGGCTGAAAAAATTACCCTTTCCATCCTAAAAACGTGACTTTCTTGAGGTGAGGAATTCAGTTCCAATTGTTCAATTCAATTGTTTACGGTAAATCCACTCGCTGACTAGCGAGTCTCCCGAGTTCAGTTAACCTAACGCAGGTAGGCTATCCGTGTGGATGTGAATGCAGCGTAGGCTGCCGTAAATGCAAACGTAGTTGGGACTGCAGCAAGCGTCTGTGAGTGCTACGGCGATAGTCAACTTCAAAGGCAGATTTCTCTGTTTCTCACTTGGCGTGACAGGAGCAACCCGACTGATTTGAATGTTGATATCTCAGTCATATGTCGTCCGATTCATTCCATATAAGTATCGTTTTGAAGGTCCTTTCATGAAAACATAATCACTCAATTTTGAAAATTTGCGACAAGCGACTGGTTTTGCCGTGGAGGGTCACATATATCGATGTAGGTTCATGTATCGCTATGCTAAGAGTGCAGTTAAATGCAGTTACTGTAAATGTAATGCCCATATTCGATATAAAATGATAGAACGGCATTTTATCCACAACATTTGATTATTTTAATCAGTGCTGTGGGCTCATTGATCATTGTTTTGATATAGATCAATGTATTGTGTAAACCCTTATTCAAATTAGAGATGTAACAATACACCAGAAGTTGGTAGTGTAACGGTTAGAGCATTGACCAGAAGACTGGAAGGTAACTGGTTAAAATCCCAGACCGGTAAATGTACCGCTGAGGTACTCATGAGCAAGGTACCGTCCCCAAGCAGTGCTCCAACAGCTACTCACTGTTCCTTCACAGAGGGGTCAAATGCAGAGGTCAGATTTGGTTGTGGTGTACTTAAGTGCTGTGCTGTGTTCACAATGACAAATAATCGGTAGGGATGCACAATGATATCGGAACCGGCTGATAATTGACTTTTTTAAGTAATCGACATTGGAGCGATGCTTAGATTTGCCTGATATTTCCAGCCGATATTTGATTAGGCATTTATTGTACGTGGGAAAGGTAGCGCTTGTGCCAGGCGTGTCCAACTGAACACGCAGTGGAACGTTCACCAGCAAAATCTCTTTTCTTGAAAGGGAGTGATTATTTGTCATTGTGAACACACCACAGCACACAGTGCACCACCATAAAATGTGACCTCTGCATTTAACCCATCCATGAAGGAGCAGTGGGCAGATAACAAGCGCCCAGGGAGCAGTGCTTGGGGACGGTACCTTGCTCATGAGTACCTCAGTGATAACTTTACTAGCCCTGGATTTGAACCTGCGACCTTCTGATCACGGGGCGAACACCCTCCCGTTACGCCACCAACTGCCTTGTCTTGCAAGTACCTTGCCTTGTCTTGTCGATATTGGCAGATATAAGCAAGAAAAACATTGGCTGTCAGTATCGGTCAGTTATTCCCATATCATGCATCATTTAAATATTGAGAGATGTTACAGTATATACAATGTCTTATGAATGTTTTCATTTTGGATCTTTACTTTGGACTTCTTCATAATGGAATTAACGTATCGACGTAGGTTGATATATTGTTACACCGTGAGTTGGTCTGGCATTAAAGTAGCATCCAGAACCCATCCTGCTCAGCTCCAGATGGATGTTCTGGTCGTAACTGCAGGTGTTGTGACCGCGGTAACGGCAGGTAGAGCTCCTCAGCAACAGGGTGTAATGTGAGAAAGAATGGAGTAGTAGATTTAGCCTGCGCTGCCAGACGGAGAATGAAAAATGCATGTGTGGTGAACAGGGACCTGCCCGAAGCAATTCGATCGGTGCTGCGGTGTTGGAGCTGCGACGCCGTGAGCTGCGACGCCGTGAGCTGCGACGCTGTGAGCAGCGCCGCGGCAACCACGTCTACCATTTCTTGTGCTTTATTTGATCAGTTGTGTATCAGTGTTTGGCGTCGTAACGGCAAAACCGGACTGTCGCGATATATCGGTATCTGCAATAATTGTGATATTTTAATCAAATAACAGACATATTAATGTGCTAATATTTTAATACCACACCTGGACAGAGCCAGAGAGAATGATCAGAAAGATAAAGGGATGAAAAGAAAGGGAGAGAAATCGAAACAATAAGGAAGAGAGAAAGAGAAGAAAGAAAGCTATGCAGAGAGAGACAAAGGCAGAGAGAGGGAAATACAGAAAAAGAGAAACAGATTCAAAGAGAAAGAGAGAAAGGGCAGAAAGACAGATGGATGAGGAAAGCAAAACAAACGGAAAGACAGAGAGAGGAAGGGAGAGCGAGAGCGAAACAGAACCAAAGAGGAAGCAAGAGAGACCAGAAAGACAGATGGATAAAGAAAGAGAGAAAGATTAAGAGAAAGACACAAAAAGAGAAATAGTGAAAGAGAGAGCGAAACAAGGAGAGAGAGGGAGTGAGAGAGAGAGAGGGAGAGAGAGCGGAACACCTGTCAGCAGGAGGCTGTTCGGGGTGGAGACGGGTGAGTGGAGATGGAGGGGGGCAGGCTGGATGGAGGGAGACACGAAATGGAGCAATCAGAGGGGAGGAGGAGGAGGAGGAGGAGGAAGGTGGTGTGGATCAATCGGAGCTGAGCTGCTTTGCTTTCCACACACTGCACCTGCTCACAGCGCACTCACACACACACACAGAGAGGGAGAGAGGGAGAGAGAGAGAGAGAGAGAGAGAGAGAGAGAAAGAGAAAGAGGTAGACACAGAAAGAGAGCGTTAGAGGGAGACAGATGGAGAGAAAAAAGGAATGAGGGAGAATGAGAGGGAGAGAGAAAGTTAGTGAGAGGGGGAGAGAAAGAGAGACAGAAGGAGAGAGATACAGAGAGAGTGAGGTACAGAAAGAGGGAGGGGGAGATGTGGGCCAGGGAAAAATGAGGAAGAGAGAGAAAGAGTTGGAGAGAAAAGGAGAAAGGGGGCGATAGATGGAGAGAAAAAAGGAATGAGGGAGAGAGTGATAGAGACGAAGGACGAGAGAGGGGAGATGAGAAATGAGGGGCAAAAGAGAGCGGTATACAGAGGGAGACAGAGTGAGGTAGAGATCGAGGGAGCAAGGGTGAGGGGAAGAGATGGAGGGTGAGAGAGAGAGAAAGAAGAAGACGGACAAAGAGAGAGAGAGACAGAAGGAGAGAGAGGGAAAGGGAGTGATAGAGAGGAGCGTATAGAAAGAAGGAGGATGAGAGAGAGAGAGAGAAAGAGATGGAGAAAGAGGGAATGAGGGAAGGAGGGAGAGAGGAAGAGATGGAGGGTGAGAGAGAGAGAGAAAGAAGAAGACAGAGAAAGAATGAGGGAGAGCGACAAAGAGAGAGAGAGAGAGAGAGAGAGAGAGAGAAAGGGAAAGAGTGATAGAGAGGGGCGTATAGAAAGAAGGAGGATGAGAGAGAGAGCGATGGAGAGAGAGGGAATGAGGGAAGGAAGGAGAGCGGGAAGGAGAGTCTGCTGGAGTCGTGATCTACATTCTAATGCGCTGCTGACTGCAACCTGCTCACATTTGTTTACTGAGCAGAGAGAGAGAGAGAGAGAACAGGATAGACAGAAAGAATAAACAGAAACAGAGAAAAACAGAAAGGCAGAGAGAGAGAGAGAGAGAGAGAGAGAGAGAGAGAGATGGAGAATGACAGAAATGGCTGGAGGGGAGGAAACCAAGCGGATAGAATGAAAATAGAAGAAAGAAGACATGAAAGGAGAAAGAGAAGATGAGAGAGAAGAATGGAAAAGAGAGACAGAGAAAAAAGAGTAGTGGTGTGGACCTCTACCGGTGTCATGATTCGATTAAATTACGGTTATCAGATCGACGATTTGATACAATACGATATGATATCACGATGTATCACGATGCAACCCATCAGTTTGACATTACTTCACATTGCACCCAGACTGGGTTCGGATCACAGATTGAGCAGCCAAAGTTACCACCGGGATGTTTGTTTTTAACTAAAGTTTTTATGCCGCCTCCGGAAAAATCACCAAGCGATGTCATGATGATATAATCCAGGGCTTTCCAACTGCTTGGGAGTATTTTTTCTGTTACCTTTTAGATATTTGCATTAACTTCATTATTCATTGTCATGACCCCCCTGGACTTTGGCCATAACAGGCCCCTTTTGCCAGCAGATGCCGCCATTGTTTAGTTTTGATGTGTTCAGTTCAGTCCGTGTGTCTCCTGTCTGTCAAGTTGTTGTCCCACCTTCCCTTTGTGTCTGATTGGTAGATCAATGTTCCTTAGTTATCCCACCTGGTTCTTGTCTGTTTCTATTGGTTCTCCCTTCATTGGTTATTCCTGATTGTTTTCTGCTTGGTTTTCCCTCGTCAGATTAATCCTGTTCATTGTTTCTCTTCCTCTTTATAAGCTCAGTTTTCCCAGTGTCTCCTGTCGGTCCACCCTCACACTACCTTCCCCATGTTGGTGTGCTGCGTGTGTTTTTGAAGACAAGAAGAGTTCTGTTTGGTTTGTGGTAGTGATGGGCACGGCAGTTCTTTTAGATGTGCTGAATCACTAGAATCAGTTCACTAAAAACATTCGTTCAAAAGATCACCAAATCATTCAGTGCTTGGCGGGAGCCTGCGACTCCGACTTCCTGAACTGATCTCTCTCTCTCTCTCTCTCTCTCTCTGCAGCGGCGCGCCGGCTACCCGCCCGGCACTACTACGTGCTGCGGCGGTGGCGCTGCTGACAGCTCAACTGAACTGAGAAATGAACGAATCACTTGAGGAAGTGATTCGGTTCAGTACGTTCCCTTAAAAGGTTCGTTCTTTTGAACGAATCGTTCGCGAACGAGTTTGTGGCCCTCGTGCCGGTTTTGTTTGAGTTCTGTGAATAAAATGGCTTGCAACTTTACCTCGCCTTTTGTCATGCCGACACACCGCACCATGACGTTCATAAAGATGCCCAAATCATCTGGAAATGTTTTCAAAGATAAATCATTTTTGAAAAGTGATTTCAGCAGTGAAACTGGATTGCATGTCACCTGCAATGCTGTCGCGGACCATCAGGGAGCAGCGGACGACAGGTTGAAAACTCCTGATATAATCGATTGTGGTCTGCCATTGCATCAATGCAGAATCATCCACATCGGCATGGCGATACATTGATTACGTGACTAATGTCAACACCCCTAGAAAAGAGAAGCGGAAGAAGGGATAGATAAAAGAAAGATAGAAGAGAGAGAGAGGTAGACACAGAGGGAGAGGGTTAGAGGGAGACACATGGAGAGGAAAAGAAATGAGGGAGAGAGAGACAGAGAGAGGGAGAGAAGGAGAAAGAGATAGACAGTAAGGTGGAGATAGGGAGTGAGGGAGAGGAGGAGAGAAAGAGTGACAGAAGGAGAGAGAGTGAGGTAGAGAAAGAGGGAGGGGGGAACATAGAAAGACAGACAGATGGGCAGAGGGAGAAAAAGTTTTTAGAAAATGAACGACCGAAAAATGGAAAGAGTAAAACAGAACCAGAGAGTAAAGAGAGCATAGACAGAAAGACAGTGAGAGAGAGAGAGAGAGAGAGAGAAGGAGAATGAAGACATGAAGAGAGAAAGAGAAGAAAGGAAAAGAGAGAGAGAGAGAGATAGAGAGAGAGAGGAGATAGAAGGGAGCACAAAACCAAAGATAGACATAAACATAAGGAGAGAAAGAAAGAAGCACGATCATAGAGGGAAAGAGCATAGAGACAGAGCGTAAGAGAGACAAAGAGACTGTAAGAGGAGAAACGAAAGAGTTAGAAACGACAAGAGAGAGAGTGAAGACGAGTGGTGCGAGAGAGATCCATCTCCCTCAATAGTCAGCAGCGTGGGCTCCAACGTGGGAGCAGCCTGAATGGAGGAGAGAGGGATGGGGAGAGAGGGAGGGAGAGGGGGATGAAAAGAGTGAGAGAGAGCAGGTAGAGGTGGGCGATGAATAAAACACCCCCTTACTCTAGATGTGGAACAATACACACATCCAGCTTCTCCAAATCACACTAAAATACCAGAGCAGAACAAACCAGACGAGCTGCAGCAGTGGAGCAGAGACGCGTTTAAATAACACGGTAAACGGTGTACAAAACCAACAATTATCTGTAAAGAGAAACTTTAGGATGTGGTTATATACAGTATATTGTACAGTATACATTATATATATATTAAATATGAAAGTAACTCAAAAGTAATGCAGGAGTCAGTGATATTGTAATGTAATGGGGGCGGCGCGGTGGCGCAGTGGTTAACGCTGCCGCCTCACAGTCAGAAGGTCCTGGGTTGGAGCTCCGTGTCGGTTTCTGTGTGCGTGCTCTCCCCAAGTTGACGTGGGTTTCCTCCGGGTGCTCCAGTTTCGTCCTGCAATCCTAAAGCATGCAATATAGGTAAATTGGTGACTCTAAATTGGCCCCGTAAGGTGTGATTGTGTGATGTGTGAAAGTGAGTGATTATTTGTCATTGTGAACACAGTACAGCACACAGTGCACCACAACAAAGTGTGACCTCTGCATTTAACCCATCCGTGAAGGAGCAGTGGGCAGCTAACAAGTGCTTGCTCAGGAGCACCTCAGTGGTAACTTTACCGGCTCTGGATTCGAACCTGCGACCTTCTGATCATGGTGCGAACCCCTACCGCCCCAGTAACTCCAGTGTGCCCTGCAGCGTGTTGACCACTGCCCAGGGTTGTTCCCCGCCTCGCGCCAGTAAGTTTCGGGATAGGCTCTGGTCCCCCCACGACCCCATTTGGGATTAAGCGTTTTGGATAATGAATGAATGAATGAATTTAATGTAATGAATTACTGAAATAACTGTAAATAGTAATCTATCTCCATTTTGGAAGTGACCCGCCAACATCATACAAACCTTGAATAAACATTGTACAAAGCTTATAGAAAAACCGTAAAAATGGCCCAGAAAACAGAATTGTTTTATTTCTTAAAGCAGAATCTATAACATTTTACAAATATGGTACAACGTCTAAAAATGCACATATATTTAATATTTTTTGCTAATTTAATTCTGAACGTAACTGTGAAAGAATTATCTGTCAAAAATGGTCAACATTAGCCAGAACTCCCTTTGTTGATTTGCAGTGAAATCATTTTTTTTTTACAGAAAACCTTTGATTTTAATATTTGTAACATTTAAAACTGCGACAAATTATAAAGTCATTTGTAAAATTAAAATTATAAAGTAAATTATTGTTAGGGATGCATAATAATATCGGAATCGTATTACATTCGGCTGATAATTAGTCTACAGTTCCCATATCGTACGTTATTATGTCTATAATTATGCAACAGTGAATGAATTTCTTACATAAACTTCATGTAAATCCACTTTCCTCGTGATGTAAGGCCGCGTTTAAGGCCAAGCGGCCGAGTGAAAGGTGCTGCAGGTTTTTACGGCTCCCTCAACACCACACACACAAACACACTCCCAGAGAGACTCGCAGCGAAGTGTGTGTAGCGCGATAGTCCGTAATATCGGCCGGAATATCAATATCTCTCTCCCCACGGCACACGGATTTAAACCCACAATCTCGCAGCCGCCGACACCGAGACCTTAACCGTGGAGCGATATAGATTTCTGCTCTGCTGTGTAATTGCAAACTGCTTCGTGGTATTAAAAACCGGCGTGTGTGTGTTTCTAGTTTCTTTCTTCAGTGTGTCGTTTGGTGCAGTGAAGAGTTTGATCTCGTTTCTCACTCAGCGATAAAGACCTCGCTATCTGTAGACATCAAAAATAGTATTATCCTGAATAAAAACAAACATAAAAAGGTTTATGAAGCGTTGTATTACTATAAGTACCAGTTTATCTCTAATGTGTGTAGATAAAAAGCACATTTGTCTAAATGTGATACATAACGGACACTTAATCGTCAATCATTTAGAGAAATTTGGTGAGCAATTCAAAGTGAGCAATAACTCTAGTACTTATCGTAACACAGGTCTTCATTAACCTTTTTATTTTTGTTTTATACTATTTTTGATGTCTCTAGATTGAGATCTTGATTTGTTAGGGAAATGAGATCAAACTTGTGTGATATAAAGCAAATTTGTCTAAATTATTGATCTTGTATCTTGTATTTGTATTCATAGTCTGTGTAAATAAAGGCCTCTTTAACATTTCCACTGATAAGAAGAAAATCTTAAGTAAAATCTTTTGATTTTACACACATAAGTCCACTGTGAGTGAAGAAAGGTAGCTCTGTAGCTGTAGCCCCTAATTTTGGCAAATGTTGGTTTTCAGTTTTCTCACTGTTGCATTCAGAATTTTAATTTAGCAATGAAGTGATTATTATGATGCCCACCACACCTCAAATGTGTAGTTACAACTAGAGATGGGGATTGATAAGATTTGATCAATATCAATGACATTGTCGATTCTGCCTATCAATCCAATTCCTGATCAATTCTCTTATAGATTTCCGAACAGTTTTTTCAGGGCAAAAAAAGGAGCTCTATACAGTCTTCCACACCAAAAGCAACCATTTAGTTTTTCCTGAAGTGATGTCTGCAGAAGAACACATTCACGTTCAACATATTCATATTCAGAGTTTTTATTATGCAGAGACATTCTAGTGCTATAAAGAAAAATAAGGTTAGTGAAGGTAGAAACTCTTCTTTATCCATTTGGAATCCATCTGGGAATAAATAAATATCAAGTAAACAGCTGTACTGTGAGTAAAATGCTGGTTGTTTTTGGTATTTATCAGCTAAAATACAAGTTTTGTTAAATATATATTTAGACAAGATATTTTGTACGCCGAAGTTTCACTGCACGCTCAGAAATTTGGAACAAAAATAATGCCAAAGCTCTGACATTTCTAACACATCGCCAAGTCAAGCGAGCGTGACAGCAGAGTCAAGTGAGGATGAAGCATTTCGAGCGCACGTGCAGTCAGACAAGGCACTTTGCTTGTGAGCGTTCCACTGCGTGCTAAGAATTTTGGCACAAAATAGCAGCATAGCTTTTAAGACAGAAGGTGCGGGTCGTACAAAATCCCACCTGAGAGTTTACACATGCCTGGCACAAGTGCTACCTCTGTCGTGTACAATAAATGCGTCATCAAATATTGGTTGGAAATATCGTGCGAAAGGAAAGCGTTGATCAGATACAATTATCCACCGATTCCAATCCGATCTGATTCCGATATCATCGTGGATCCTTACTCATTTTCCTTTCTTTAATGATAACTAATTGCTCTTTTAATATTTGGCTAAATGTGTAGAAAGCACGTATTTAAATGAGCAAATTACCTCCTGGCTAAGTTGTCCTCCGAAACTGAACGCGATACAGTTTAAGTTAAATGATGTACAAGCTGATCAAGATCTATAACCATAGCAGCAAACAATCCCACCAGCGTCCTGAAGACTGCTGCTTCTGCTGCTTGAAATTATTTTGGCCTCTGCTGCGATAAGGACGTAATTTGTCATGCTTTTAATTGTTAATTTATTCCGCACCCTCCAGTTTGATAGATTATTACACGATAAGAAAGCGGCTTCTGATCCCACGCCAAACCCCCAAACCCGACCTCCTGCTGCCCGGCCCAAAGACAAGATTAATCTCCCTCATCTCGCTTTAGCTGAACCTTTAGATGCTTTGGATTTCTTGATTGGATTTAATATAAAAATAATAATCAGAAGGTTGAATAACCCAGAGACGCTCAGAGCAATTACTAGATGATTCAATCACCTCTCGTACTCAACGACCTCATTAACTCGGGGGATTATCCCAGCGTTTTAAGGAGAGGTGGCATAAGTTAGTCATCGGGAAGGTGACTCCTGATCACTGGAGTAATATGAATAGGTATTAGAGCTTAAAACAACAAATATTTAAAGCTAAAACACCTACAGTATATAGCTGTAAAAAATGAAATTCCAAAATTAAAGTCTTACATTTATGAGAAAAGAAACATGGATACACTCATTGTAAAGTCAAAAATTTCTGAGATTGAAGTAGCAATGTTACGAGGACAAAATAAACATTGGATATTCTCTGACTTTATAAAGTGATAAATTTCTGAGAAAAAAGTCAAAATTGTAGAAATTAAAGTAGCAAATCTATGCTGAAAAATATTAGTATTATGTTTGTGAGGAAGAATCTCTAAATTTGCAAAGACAAAAAGTTTAGATATTAAAGTTGCAAATTTCTGAGAAACAAACTTAGATTTTCTTTGACATTTTAAAGTCATAAATTTGTGAGATTACAGCAAATTTATGAGAGAAAAAGTTGGTTATTCTCTGGCATTGTAAAATCTTACACGTTCAAGAATAAAATCAAAAGTTTTTACAGTAAAGTTGCAAAGTTTTGAGGGAAAAAAATCTCTGACATTGTAAAAGTCATAAATCTGTGAGAAAACAACTCAGCTGCTCAACTTAACAATATCAGAGAATTATCTGGGTTTTTTTACTAACTTGCCGCATTAATCTCAGATTTTAAACTGCTTTCCTTGCAAATTTATGTTTTGCAATGTCAGATTAAAAATTGGAATATGAGTGTGCATTTTTCCATTTATTTGAGTGCAAAATAGGACGTCAGAAAATGACACGTTATTCATTTTTCTCATTATGGTTTCAGGAGTATTTGAATATTGAGAATATTGAATAAAGATGTGTTTTTTGGTTTTAATGTGAAAAATAATGATGGGGTTCTCTCGACTCATCTGTTAGCAAGTGATGCACAAGGCCTCATTTATTTTTGATTATTAATTAATTAATATGTTTACTTATTAGAGACTGTGTTTAACCAGGATGTCAGGGATCTGGTTAGGATGTGACATGAAAGACAGACGTTAACAATCTTCCAGCGGCCGGGTTAGGCGGCTGTCGGACTGCTTCACGGTTCGGACATGGATCTGGTTAGGATTTGAACTGAATGCCAAACTTTCACAGTTCGCCAGTGATCTGGTTAGGATTTAGCAAACTGCTACTCGTTAGCCGTTAGCCCGTGTAGCGTGGTGGTTAACCTAAACACAGCTGAGAATGCGAGTAGGTAGGATTGCCACACGAGTTGATCTAAGAACTTTATTGTGGATTTCCACAATAAATCCACATTCTAAAGACACACACTCTAGCAAAGAGATGAACCCAATAACTGAGAGTACTCACAGTAGACGCTGACAGGGTCGGAAGGAAACGACCACTTTCGGGTCCTCCTATCGGCCGCGGGAGGCAGTGCACGTGACACAGGAACTGATTCCTCAGCACTTTTTCCTCACTGGTCCAGTTATAGTTGCTGATATTTGAAGCAAGTCAACAGACTTCAACTTTTCCGTAAACAGATGTGTCAAATGAATTTGGTGTGATTGGTCACAGCGAGCTTGTGTACCGATGGAGCATAATTAACCCGAGCTGACTGTTGTACTTATTTTATCATGTGTCATGTGGTGGAGGTACTTTTTGGCCATGGAAATATGGGACACCACAAAGGTGCATGCTTAGGCCCCTTCTGTTTAATAATAATTATAAGAAGAAACTTTATTTTGCACCTTCCATGCATAAAAAGGCAGCCTAAAGTGATTTATATTAACAATAAGATCAAGAACTATCAGAGAAATCAATATTGGAGCAATAATAAGTACTAACTATATACCTACATGTGCATGTAATGACTGAAATCAGGTGTAGGTCTTAGCTTCAGCTTCTCTTACCGACCTTTTTTGCATGTTTAATAATAAACGACACTATAATTTACTATGATCATAGTTATAATACATCCACAGTTTGAACATACACAAAAAATAGCAATAAAGTAAACAGTTTAAAATATGTCATACATTACAGTCTTGACTATATTTACTGACCATCAATTTTTTAATCATCGATTTAAATTCTCATAACAAATCACAGATAGGGTGGCGCAGTGGTTAGAGCTGCCGCCTCACAGCGAGAAGGTCCTGGGTTCGAACCCCGGGGACGGCCGTGGGGCCTTTCTGCTAGGAGTTTGTATGCTCTCCCTGTGTTTGCGTGGGTTTCCTCTGGGTGCTCCGGTTTCCTCCCCCAGTCCAAAGGCATGCGTTGTAGGTTAATTGGCGACTCTAAATTGGCCGTTAAGGTGTGAATGTGTGTGTGACTGTGTAAGTGTGTGTGCCCTGCGGTGTGTTGGCACCTGCCCAGGGCTGCCCCAGTTGGGATTACAGTGGTTCGGAAAATGAATGAATGAATGAAGTCACAAATATTTAATTATTTTCAACAATTATTTCTCTTTCACAGATAAGCGGTTTTCTTTATTATTAGTCATTATTCCTTTTTTTAAAATTCTACTGCTCTCTAAGATCATAATGACTCCTATTACATTCCAAAAATATCTGTATACAATTTACATCAATTTTATATGTATTGCACTTTATATGTATAAAGTACATATATGTATTGTGTTTTTGATGTCTTCTATTAATCTTGCTGAAGATTTCATCTGCTCTAATTTTCACTCGAACAGCTCATAAACCTGTCAGACGTGAACAGGTTCTCCGTGTAAATGTGTGTTTGCTGTTAACGTGACTTCATCTCCCGTCCTGTGTAGATGTATGGCCGCTACACTCAGGAGCTGGGCGCCTACGCCAAGGAGGAGGCGGCGCGTCTGCGCGAGGATGGTGCCATGCGGCGCGCGGCTGGCATACGCAGTCAGACCCCAGAACAGCCAGAGTACGAGAAGGACCCCTGTGCCAAGTGCCAGCGTAAGTGTGTGTTCACTCCTGTGTCTGTAATGGGTTTTTGTAAGGACGCGGTTGTCCTTAAAATATAGTAAAATCTGAGATTTGCCCAATTTTGTGAGTTTGTGAGAAGGATGGTTCTCATGAAAAAACTAATTTTAGAGGAAAGTTTCAGATTTGATGTGAGAAACTAAACTTTTGGTTACTGAGACTAAAATTCACATGCTGCATGCTAAGAATGTAAAAGTCACAACATGCATGTACGAGATACAATGGAATTGCAAAGGCCACGAAGTAACTGTAAAAGTCAGAACATGAATGTGAAAGCTACACGCGAATGCAAAAGCCACAACTCTAATGCAAAAGCCACAACACAAATGCAAAAGCCATGAAGTAAATGTAAAAGCCACAACACTAATGCAAAAGCCACAACACAAATACAAAAGCCACAACACTAATGC
>JAVGVS010000977.1:0-25000 GCA_032718565.1 Distichodus sexfasciatus
GAGAGAGAGAGAGAGAGAGAGAGAGAGAGAGAGAGAGAGGAGAAGAGGGAGAGAAAGAGGAGAGGGAGAGAGAAAGGGAGGGAGGGAGTGTGTGTGTGAGAGAGGGAGTGAGGGAGGAATGGTGGAAATGAAAGAAGAAGAATAGAGTGAGGAGAGAGAGGGGGCATAAAGAGAGAGATAAAGGTAAGGAGAGGGTTTGATCAGCATCCACACCTGTGATTTAGCATAAGTGTGTGTGTGTGTGTGTGTGTGTAAGTGATTAGACCACACACAAAGGGCAGAGTGAAGGAGGAGGAGGAGGAGGAGGAGGATGAGAGCGCTGTGTCTTCCTCTCCCTATTGATGTGTTAACAGTGCTGTGAGCTGAGAGGCTGCTCTTAAAGAACACACTCCCCACCTCACACACCCACACACACACACACTTATCATAAATTACACACACACACACATACACACACAGGTTTGGGATGTGTGATGAGGAGGATGATGAAGGATGAGGGGATGAAGAGCTGGACTTACATGAGCAGAGCCTTCCATGCTCACTGAGCTGACAGCGTGTCTTCCTACATCTCTGCTCTTCACCTGAGGAACACACACACAGTTACAGCACTGAAACAGCCCCGCGTCTTTAGTTGGGCCAGAGCCTCCCTCCCTGCTGCAGCTCGGGGTTACGGGTCATGTTCAGGGTGTGAGTGGTGCTGCTGCTGCAGGTAGCTCCCGCTTACTGTTCCAACTGCAGTGTCAGCTGATGCTCACTAGAGTTTAATGACTGCTGTATGAAGGTGTCACGATACATCAACTACATCAGAACACCAACTCAACCACCAGCAGCCATCAACACACGAACCGCTACGCTGCCAAGCGCCCCTGAAGTGATCGGCACATGATGCCGTCTCATACCACCACTGCTCAACGCAGCCCAGCGGAACCATGTGGTGGAACCGATAGAATAAGGTATGGTGATGGAACCTGAGATTTACATATACATCATCATCTCCCTATACAGCACACAGATATCCCTTTTCCACTACACTGGTGCCGCGTCTGGTGCTCGGCCGCCGCTGAACTGTGAACCAGCCCAGAACCGGCCCACATTTACACTGACCAAGGAGCTCAGCGGGAGCCGCATGACGTCACAGGTCACGCCCACTAAACCAACGCTTGTTGGTACGAAGCCTGCAACTTTTAGTTCTTCCCTTAGTTCTTCACATGCCGCCTTCTTTCTTTGTGCACTTTACAATTTCTGCTGAAATTGACATGTACAGTGTTACGTAATAGAATTATATTACCGCGACACATGTTAAATGTACTAGTATGTAACAGTAGAAGTAACACGTGCCTTACGTGTCGTAATCTGAGGTATATATAAGATGTAAGAACGTAAAAGAACTAGTTTCACATTGAATGTGTTAGAGCTGAGAGCTCAGGAGCGCTACAGTTTTTTGACCGTCACGTAACGCCACGTAAAGTATCTTTGTAGTCTTAGGGTTTCATCTCTTGCTTGTAAAACTTTGAATTGTAGTAAAGAAAAGACGATGAAAGACAACTCAAGACTCTTTTTTGGATACGTGTCGCGTACAAAGACAACTCTAGAGCTGAAGCAAATGAGACGGCGATGCGCTGCTCTCACATAGACGACACGACGTGGCTCCAGTTCCTACACCATACACATGGTTAAATACAGCCTGAACTAGAGCCAGAGACATCAAATGTACCGCTTTAGTGACATGCAGGGTTCAATCACATGTGCAAATGGTGCAGCAGCAGTCAAGTGGAGAAACTAAAGCACAAAACTGGAGTTGCCTTCAGCACTGGACACTGGACAATTTCTCCCCAGTTGAATTAAAATTCTTAACTTGATATGATGTTGTAATATTGTACTGTCATGATGAAACGTGTATTTAACATATATAATTGGTCATTTACCAAATTCTAACACACACACACACACAGTGGAGTAAAAGCACAGCACTACAGCATAAATTCCCCCAGGACAGCAGCACACAAATCACGTCGGGCAGTGGCATGAACACAAGGCTACTTGTCAATGCGGCGAGCGTGTGTGTGTGTGTGTGTGTGTGTGTGTGCCAGTCATCATAAGGACTAAGAAAAGTTCCAGGTTTTAATGTGAGAAACTAGAAAATGTGCACGATGCAGCGCTGGTTACTAAGGTTACAGTCGGGTGTAGTTTAGTGTTATTCACATCTAGTGATTACGGGAGGACACAAAGACAGCAAGATCAGTTATCCATTCATTTTATATATTTAAACTAAAATGAAAATCTGTAAAATCAAAATGAAAAAATTAACAAAAAATTCATTTCTGAGCTCAAATTAAAGAAATGGAAAAAACCGTAAAACATGAACTGATCATTCATATCCACCTCCACAGAGAGAGCGGTCTGTTTTACTGCTCATTATGTAAAGGTAGATGACTTATATATGATCTCTGTCTGTAATGCTGACTTCTGCGTCACGCCACTTGAGAAAGCCAAAGTGGAATATGAGTATGAATTATAGTTTCCCTTTCAGCTCAGAGCAAAATGGGAAAAATCAGGAAACCACTTATTCATTTTCTCATTTTGGTTTTGCATATAAATACTGTTTGGAAATAAATAAAGATTAATGCGAGAGTCGCTGGTTAACACAGCCTCACTCCTGGAACAGCTACAGATAAACAACACTACACCTAACCCTAACCCTAACCGTAACCTTGGTAACCAAAAGCTAAATTTTTACCACTTTCACTTTCTCACATCAAACCTGAAACTCAACACAAGCTTTTTGTCTTCATGTCTTATGCACATCAGTTATGAGGGCAGGACCTCACGAAGACACCAAAACATCAAAACACTGTCTGTGTGTAATCTGTGGGTCGCTGATCAATAGGGCTGGGTTAAAAAATAAATAAATAAATAAATAAATCGATTCACTGATCAATATCAAAAAATACGATATCAATTCAAAAATTCGCGGATCGATCTTTTCCTGCGGCTATGCACTATTTCTCGCGACCGCGCAAGGAGAGCTATAAAAACGTGAGAGCGGCGAAACCCAAACCAAACAGAGCCATGACTGAAGCTGCTCCGCTCAAATCACCGTCTGGCCTGAAGGCCGATGTTTGGCAACACTTCGCTTTTAAAACAAGTTATTTTATAACCAAGCAAAACTAGTATTGACGCAAAGAAATCTCTAAATAAATCGATATCGAATCGAATCGAGAACTGAATCGGATCATGACCTTGTGAATCGGAATCGAATCGGTTCAGGAAATCAGCAGCGATACCCAGCCCTAGTGATCAACAGGAGCTCCATCACGATACAACGTTGTAACAAATCTGCTGATATCACAATCCCATTTCCATTCAACACCAACGATATCACGATATGCTGATTAAACACCGTCACGTGCCTCCTCATCAAATCACAAAAAGCTGCTCAAACATCGTGACATTCTCGTTCCTGAACTCCTGAAACATTCCAACTCAAATACAAGCACCTGAATAAAAAACACACCTGTTCAGTATGAAGTGGTGTGAGAATCTTCATTTAGGAAGGGGTGCTATGAGCTGCTTGATGTGGGCCGATGTATCGTAACCCCCTCCTGGTAGTGAGATCTGCTGCTGCCGTCTTTATGATGATGTCTCTCTCTCCTCCGCTACATCAACGCTCCGTTCTCTCCACCTCTCTTTTGAACATGTCGTCCCTTTAGCTTTTCCAGTAATCACTCTATTTAATATGCGCCCTCCCTCCCTTCACGTCTCACTAAATCCCGCTCTGCTCTCATCGGGGGCATCAGGATCCAACCTCCTCTCCGCACTACCAATAAAGCCCCTCGTCGTTCAGCAAGCACGCGGAGAGGGAGGGGGACGAGCGAGGAAACGAAAAAGGCTCGCTTCAAGACGACGCAATGCAGCGGCGGCTCAACTGTTGCGTTCGGAGTTGAGAGCAGAGGCGGCGGCGCAAAATCGGGGGGAAAACTCCGGCTCGCGCAACTGCAGGGAACTGCAGCCGAGATGTGCAGCAAGCACACACACGCACAAATACACACACACACACTCAGCACTGCTATAATCACTCAGCGTACCTGCTTGGCGGAGGCTCCCTCCTCCTCCTCCTCCTCCTCGTCTCCGTGGTGTGTGTGTGCAGCTGCAGCGGCTGCGATGGCGATGAAATCGGTGCCTGTGTGTGTTTTCTCGCCCTCTTCTCTCTCTCCCTTCTCTTGCGCTGCTGCCTCGCCACTCTCCGCTCCAGATGGAGGCGGAGCAAACAGCCTCTCGACAGGTACCACCTCCACCTCCTCCTCCTTCTTCCCTAGCGAGAGCGGCTGCACCGCCTCCTCCTGCTGTGGGACGGCCGAGTTTGGAGAGCCTCTCGCCGCCCGAAGCTCCTCCTTCAGGGCTGTGATTTGCAGGTAATGAGCCTGGATGGAGCACACGCCTTCCAGAGGGGCGGATCCCTGCTCTATCTGACTCCGCCTCTGTGAGTCCAGTTCCCTTTCTAGATTCCGGTTCCTGTCTGCCAACTCTCCGCACTCCTCCCTCACTGACGCCAGCTCGGCCTCCATCGTTCGCACCTCTTTGTTCACCTCCGACACGTATTCGGACAGCGCCGCCCTATCCAGCTCCGCCCTTTTAAGCTCGGCCTCCTGTTCTTCAACCTGCTTCTCTAACCTGGCCCGCTCGCTCTCCACCCGCTGCAGCTCCACCTCTTTCAGTTCTGTCCGTGCCGCAAAGTCCGCCATCTCACGCTTGGCGCTTTGCAGCTCCGCCTCCTTCAGTTCCACCTGCTCGGCCAAGTCGGCCCTCTCCAGCTCAACCTTCTGCAGTTTCTCCATCAGCTCTGCGGTGTCCTTCTCCACCAGCGTTTCTCCGTCATGCTCTTCCGACCCCACCTTGCTATCACCGCCCTGCTGCTGCATCTGGACCTGGTCCTGGAGGTGGTGTAGTCTCGTCTCATACTGCAGGGTACAATCCCGCAGACGTTCCTCCAGCTCCGTCTTGATGCCTGACAGACATTCATACTCCTCTCTCAGCTCCTGGTAGTTGACCTCAAAATTCTTCTCTGCAAATGAGAATGTGTTTCTCTGCTTCTCAATTTCACCGCTCAGCTCCTGCGCTCGCTCCTTTGCATGCCTATTCTCTGAACCGAGGCTCTCTATTTTCTCCAGCATCATCTCCCGCTCGTCTCTCAAGGACTTCAGCTCCTCCATCATGGTCGCGTTTGTTTCTTTCAGCACTTTGATTTCAGACTCTCGGTCTGCCCTGGTTCCCTGCTGGCTTTGCTCTGTCTCCCCTGTCTGGCTCTGCGGGGTTTGGTGTCCCTGTTCTTTTGTTTCTGAGGCATTTCTCTCACTTTCTCTCTGCTTCAGCTCTAGAATTTCAATCTGCAGCTCTTTCAGCTGTGAGACCAACTCCTCTGTCCGCGAGCTCTCCATCGCTTGGCTCAGGTGGTCTTTCAGCGCCACGATCTTTTGCAGCATTGAGGACCTTTCAGACGCCAAAATGGCCGTCTCGCCTTCCGCCACTCTCAGACGCTCCTCGTACCCGCTTTGGAGCTGCCGAACGGTCTCGTGGTGCCGACGGTTGAGCTCATCCCGCAGGTTCTCCACGTTCATCAGGCTTTCCCGCTGAAGCTCCTCTCGGAGCATAGAGAGCTCCTCCTCGTGACTGAACAGCAGCTGCGTTCGAAGCCGCTCCAGCTCCGCCTCCTGGGACTCTGCCATGCGGTCCAGCACTGCGTCTTTCTCTCGCTCCAGCATGTCCAGCTTGATCCTGTAGTTGGTAATTTCTGACTCGTGCTTGGCCTCCAGATCTTTTGAGACTTCGTGTGACGCCGTTAGCTGAGCTTGGAGGTCGCTGATGATGGTGCGCAGTTCCTGGTGAACCTGCTCGGGGCTCTTCTCATCCTGCTTTACCAAAGCCAGTTCCTCTGTGAGCTTCTGCACCCGGCCCTGCAGCTGGAGGTTCTGCTTGGTCTCCTGTGTTAGATTCTGTTCAGCCTTCTCCCGAAGTACCTGTGCCTCCTGTAATCGTTGCTGCAGGTCCACCACTCTGGCGTTGACAGCATTAAGCTCCCCCGAGCTGTGAGTCCACTGCGCCTTCAAACGCTCCATCTCCAGGCGATGCTGCTCTGAAATATTTGCAAGCTCCTCAGAGTGTCGATTTGAAAGCTCCTGCTTCATCTGAACAATCTGTTGCCCGTACATCTCATCTAGTTCTGCTCTCAGCATCTCCAACTTACGGGAGGTGTCTAGTTCTGCCTTCTGAAGCACCTCGCCCTCGGACAGACTGCCCAGGTGACAGCGTTTCTGCAGGTCTTCTACCGTACCCATCAGCTGAAGAATCTCCCCTGATGAGAGTCGCTCCTTCTGTCTAGAGGACTGGAGGTCAGCCTCACAGCTCTCCAGCTCTCGTGTCTTTACAGAAAGCTGTTCACTGACATTGCTGAACCGGCGCTCAGACGCTTGCAGCTCTTCTCGGATCTGGGCTAATGACTGCTGCTGCTCCGACGTCAGCTTTTCCTGATCTGATATCTGCAGGTCCTTCTCCCTTAGTGTATGATCAAATGACTGCTGGGCCTCCTTCATGACCTGAGGACAGACAGCAGTATTAAATTGCTTATAACTGATATTGGGGCAATGTTTCTGCACGTGTGTACAGACTGGCTGCAGTCTTCATGCTGTAGGCCACTACTAACGCAGAACTAAAGCATGTCCACCTACCATCTCCATCTGGGTCAGCTTCTGCTGAAGTTGAGTCATCTGTAACAGTTTCTCCTGGAGATCTCTGGTCTGCACGTTCCTCTCCTCTACCTGCTCCTGAAAACCCTTGATCTGTGCATCTCTCTCCTGTAACTGCGCCTGACAAGCTCTCACCTGAGCCTCTCTCTGCTCCAGCTGTTGTTGGCAGAGAAGAAGCTGCTGGCGGGTCTGAAGAACATCAGCCGCAGCGCTGCTCAGGCTGGAGCTCCGAAACGACTCGCCTGCCTGCAGCTGAAACACACAAAGAGATATGCACTTTTACCATAAAGCTCCACTGTGGACTCAGGTGGGCACAGGTAGGCCAGGGTGTGTGTGTGCTGCAGGTAGGTGGGCGAGTATGGTGCAGGTGGGTGATGAAGGTGTGTTGCAGGTGTGTGGGTGAGTGAGAGTACCTGTTGGAACTGAAGCTGCAGTTTCTGGCTCTGTTCTGTCAGCTCCAGAAACTCCCTCATCACCTCATCCTTCTCCATGCGAGCCTGCTGCAGGTTGGCTGTCAGCTGGGTGATGATACCGTCTCTTTGCTTCAGCGCTGCTTCAAAATCTTGCAGCTTAATACACACATTTACTTTTAGTCATTACATTAAATACCTTCCTGTAGCCTAAACATACGTGATGAAAAAGGTATAAAAACCTCAACGTAATATTTTAATCTCTAATAATATGATGTTGAGGTTGAAAGATTAAGAGCAGGAGAGGTGGATCCTTCACGTGATTCAGCAGCTTCAGCAGTGACATTTAGAAGAGCAAGACAATGACAAGTCCACTGCAAAGGCTTTATCTCATCAGGGAAAGGTCACGTAACAGCGCTCATTTAAATACGCCACTTTTCACATTCTTCTGGCTGATTACAGAGAGAATTCGAGTGGGCTACCTGCTGCACGCCCTCGGCTCCGAAGGCAGCCCTGATCTCCTCCAGCTCGCGGCTCAGCTCCTCCACTGCTATGGTCTTGGCAGCAAGTTCGTCCTCCATCGTCTGCAGTCGGCTCGGCGTCTCGCTGCGCTCCAGAGGAGATGCAGGACGACACAGCTCCTCCTCCTGAAGGGAGACCAGCAGGACAACATCTCAAAGCACTACTACTGGACGATGTGAAATGCTACTGCTCTCTCCCTCTCTACAACATCTTTCCATTAGTTGTTGATGTTCATCATCACTCTAGACACTGAGTAGCTGAGTATCCTGACCACTAGACCACCATCACGCACAATAACAATCGATGCATTGCTTATTAATCACGTTATGGGTTATGCTTTTGACTCACAGTGTACCTGCTTCACCTGTATCTGCATCAGCTTGTCTCCTTGCATGTCTAAATCTAAAGCTTTTACAAGTGGCAGATTAAAGGCCTGGTGATAAAACCCACTTCCCCAAGCCCCTATTCCATTCTCTCTCCTGTCTGAGTTTCCACTGTCATCTTCACATAACAAAATAAAGCCTCCCGTTTTCCCCAGAGCCAGCTGTAAAAGCGCAGAGTGAAGATAATGGAGGCTGGAACACAGCAGTCCAGGCGCTACACATTCAGACGCCCACAAGCAGACAAGCCCCTCCGCGGTGGAGGATAAACACCCGGTCGGTTAGTGTGTTAGAGGAAACCCCAGCAGCAGCAGCAGCGGCGGCGAACCCAACTCCAACCCCCCCACAGTGTGCAGGTACACCCTCAGCGGACAGGGCAGGGGGTTAGAGAAGGGGGGTTTCTGCTCGAGCAGGTGGATTACTGTACCCTGACATCCTGGGAGCTCTCGGGGATCATATGGCATCCATTCACCTGTTAATTCACAATCAATAGCATTGGCACATTTCCACTACATGGCAGCCCATATTTACATTTACATGGATGGCATTTAGAAGACGCTCTGATCCAGAGTCACTTCCATTTTCCTAATTTTGGGAACAGTCTCCCTCCAGCAGACTGCGCTTAAGGGTCTTGCTCAGAGACCCAGTGGTGGTGGTGGTGGTGGAGGTAGGATTCAAACCCAGAGCCAAGTATCTTCCCCCTCAAAAAATGAGCCAAGTCAAGTTTAAATTAGAAATGCACCAATCCAGTGTTTTAGTTCCGATACTGATGCTGATACTGATGTGCTGTGGGTACGGGCAGATCCCGAGTACCGATCCGATAGCAGCTTTTAATAAATAAGTTGTGTACTTCTCTGTGACGAGGAGACTGAGATTATTCTGTTCTGCTTAAGGAAATACTTGACTTAAATCCTGTTTTCCTGACAAAAATGATTTATTATTACAATAACATCTCAAACATGATTCCTTTAAACACAGTTGTGTCATTTAGTGACGCTCCCTAATCCTGCGGCGCTAAAAGCATCAGGAACACAGAGATTGTGAGTGAGAGCTGGTGTTGTTGAGGAAATTAAACAGTATAATGGTGTGATGTGCTTTTGGGCTTGTAGTGTGTTGTGTTGCTTGTTCTGCTCATTGTCATATCAATATGTAGGAATTAGTGTGAACGTTGATCAATAAACCAGCTTTACCACAGTCACACTTCACATGAAGAACACCTTCAGCGTATCGTATGCATGTATCAGATCTGTGCATCACTACTTTAAACAGCTGCAAATGATGTGTTAGCACTGAGTACTACAGTATAACAGGGTCACATAGAGAGAGACATAAAGGAGTAAATCATTTCTATTGGACCAGGGAAAAATGACATGGACTATTAATTCCAGAAACATCAACGAGTAACGAGTACTCTGAGTAGTTCTTGAGCAGCGTAGTTTAGTGCTCATTAACAGCAGTACTTTAACTCGTGATTGAGTATGATTTGAGTAAGCAGGAATATCCAGTCCTGTCTCCCCCACTGGTCTTTACTGCATGCTGGAGAACGTGTAAGGGCTCTTACCTCTGAGGAATAATCTTCTGCCGTGGTGGAGACCTCACTCTCCGGCTGCAGCAGAGACAGGACAGAGATTGATGTTCAGAGCATTTGTGATGAGTTTAACCAGGCTAATCCCGGTGTGCATGAGCAGAAGGGGGACATAAGTGAAGGAAACGCAGAGGGACAGATAAAGGAGCACAGCAGCGTAAGAGTTATTACTTCTCATAACTCTCTCATTAATAAGAGAGAAGGGGCCTCGAGTCATCAGGAAATCTGGCTGTGAGAAACACCGCAGTTCATAAGACATTACCAGCTCAGTGTGTGTGTGTGTTTTGTGCAAAGTGCAAAGGCAGAATGATGCGCAGGCCAGAGCGACAGCAAGCGAGAAAGCAGAGTTGAGCGCAAAGGGAGACGGGAAAAGGCAAGAGTGAGTGTGAAGCACAAATCAGGGTAGAGAGTGAGCGTGACAGCAGAGTGGAGAGTGAGCGTGAGGGTGAGTGGGAGTCCAGCATGAATGCAGAGGTGAGCGCGAGTGTTAAAGTCGAGCGTGAGCGTGACAGCAGAGTGGAGCGTGTAGCGGTAGTTCGGGGCGGTTGGTGGCGTAACGGTAGGGTGTTTGCCCCGTGATCAGAAGGTCGCAGGTTCGTATCCAGGGCTGGTAAAGTTCCCACCGAGGTACTCATGAGCAAGGAACCGTCCTCAAGCGCTGCTCCCCGGGCGCTGGTTAGCTGCCCACTGCTCCTTCACGGATGGGTCAAATGTCCCGTGTGGTTGTGGTGCCCTGTGTGCCGTGCTGCGGTGTGTTCACCATGACAAATAATCACTCACTATGGAGATGTGAATCAAGATCACAGTTTTATTACGACTGCTGCCCTACGTGAAACACACACAACGTAAAGATCACAAGGAAAAACACAGTGTGGGATGAAGCTGGACTCCTGCAGGAAACTACCATTAGCACATTTCACACACACACACACACACACACACACACTCAGGTTCTCTGTTCCCACACTATTATATAGTGATGTAAGAGGGCAGGCTGACAGGGTCTCACACACACAATACACTCTCCTTCACTGTCCAAAACACACACACACACACTACACAGCTGCAGAAGTGTGTCGATTTGGACATTTGACTTGCTGACAAAAGTGCAGTGTCACACAACATGTGTGGGCTGATGTGTGTGTGTGTTCCTCATCAGGATGGAGAAGCTGTGGAGACTGCAGGAGTTCTAGATCTCTCCTGCACCGCTTCAAGGCCGACCGCTTGCTCTCTCTCTCTCACTCACACGCACGCACACACACTGCGACCTGCTAGAGTGCAGCTGGCTGTCTGTTGCCAAGGTAACCAGTAATTCTGCAGTCATCTAAAACAGCAAACAGGTTCGAGAGATGGCGAGGAGACAAAACTCATCCAAAAACCTCACGGCACAAACACGCCGAGCTCAACACCGAGTACGTGTGTGTGTGTGTGCTTTTAAAATGTAAAATGCACTCGCGCACTCACACACACTTCATGTGTTGTACAAAGGGAGGAGAGGAGGAGTGTGTGTGTGTGTGTGTGTGTTAAAAGGTGAGAGGAGCTGCTGCTGTAATGAGCACATTCTCCATCACACACTGCACTCTGCCATGGTTACACACACACACACACAGCGCCTCCTCCTCCATCCCGCACACACACACACTCACACACACACTCCTACAGTCCTTACAGTAGTTTATGATCGATCTTAAACTGACTGATATCAGTAAAAACGCAACCCTACATTCAGCAGCTGTAATCGGCGTGGTCATGCTCATCGGGATCACGTTCACAATTCTGTTAATCCCTTTAAGAGCAGAACCCAGCTCCTTCCTCCCCCAGTGTCTTCCTGCAGGGTGCAGTCTGAACCAAAATCAGCCTACGGTTATTTGTCATAGTGAACACAGCACACGTGTGAGCTCTGCATCTGACCCATCCATGAAGCAGCAGTGGGCAGCTGACACGGGCAGCACCCGGGGTGCGGTACCTTGCTGGTGAGTACCTCAGTGGTACCTTTACCGGTCTGGGATTCGAACCTGCGACCTTCTGATCTCGGGGCCAACTCCCTAACCGGTACAATGCCAGCTGTTTGGACACCTGTGCCATATGGGAAAGCCCCTGTCCAGCCCCAGATCAACCCTTGAATAAGGGGCCCCGTGCAGGTAGAGCTGGAGGTGGGGCTTGAACCAACAACCTCCCACCACTAGACCACCAGCATCCTTACAGACGGGGTGAGGAGCTCAGACACTCGAGAACGGCTCAAAGTAGAGCTCACGCATCCCGCAGCTGGCCTGGGAGCACCCTGGCAGCGGTCAGCGCTGCTGGAGAAGGTGTCTGAGGAGAGATATCATTCCCCAACCTCATTCGCCACCCGAACCGGGGTCACAGCGTGGACCGGAGCCCATCCCGGCAACTACGGGCGCAAGGCGGGGGCCAACCCTGGGCAGGGGCCAACACACCGCAGGACGTTCCCAACCGCATTTAACACCAACTCTGAGCTTTGTTCAAAGATGAAAAACCAAACCACCCAAAAAACATGCTGCCTTCACATTTTCATTTCCAAAACCAGCTTTCTGATGCCCCACTTTGTGCTCCAATAAAAAACGGCAAAAACGACTAAAACACACACATTTGATCTTGGCTTTTTGCTCTGGATCATGCCACGCAAAACCAGGTTTTTTCTATTTATTGAGTGCACAATGTGAAACTGTAAAACGACTGGTCATTCCCATCTCTCTTTGTGGTTTTGGAAATGAATATTGCATATTTTTGGGGTTTTAACTTGAAACCTGAATGAACCAGCGATACGGCGTGTCTGGAGGCGGCGTGGTGCCGACAGTGCGGCGATCTGAGGACTATGAGAAGAGTGTAACGTAAGAGAGGTGTAAAAAGCAGACAGACAGACAGGACGGCGTAAAGACGAGGCTGACCGCTGCCGAGTCCACTCTCACCTCGATGGTGTAGGTCTGGTCATGTTTGACGGTGTCTCCGCTGCGCAGTGTCCTGGAGATGGAGAAGTCTGCGGTGGGAACGTCCGGACGCTCCGCCCTCGCCTCCTTCTCCTCCTCATGCTGCTGCTGCTGCTGCTCCGTCCCACCTCCTCCTCCTCTCTCCTCCTCTGAACCCTTCTTCTTTTTCTTCTTCTTCTGCTTCTTCTGCTCGTCACTCTGGGCTTTCCTCTGCCTGTACTCCGCCAGCTACGGCACAAAAACACGGTACACAAATCAGCCTCAGCAAAAGAGCAGAGTGAAATGATTAACAGCTCCGGAGTCACACAGCAATCCCCCAAAAGCCGATTGTGCTGCTGTAATCTTTCGGGATTTTCCCTCAAAACTTTGCCTAATCTGCAGTAATAAGCTGGAAACGCGGCGTATGGGGAAGCGCTGGTAGAGTTTGGTCAGGCCGAGTCTCAGCATCTCCATGCCACGCGGACATCGCAGTACCAATGCTATGGGAACACTACTGTGAGATAATCTCTACAATATGTTGCCACAAGCTTTACATCACACACACACACACACTTCGGTGAAGTGAGAAGCACCGCCGCCTGCAATATGCACACACAGATGGTGCGGCGTGGAGCGGCAGACTGCGAGGAGGAGCGACGCTGAACCCGGTACACAGCCTGTTCACTTACAGCTCCAACACACTTCCAACACCAGGTCAAACACACACACTCAGGGAGGAGGAGGAGGAGGTGGAGCGGCCGGTGCGGGGCAGGGTGGGAGGGGGCCGGCGGTTATGAGCACATACTGTACATAACATCAATATCTAAAGCCTGTAAGTAACCTCCGTATAACAGCGAGAGGTCAAACGATCATCCGTGCTAATGGTCAGCAGTTTTATGGTACTGGTCATTTTTAATACCGGTTCATTCATTTTAAAACCGCTCCCTGTCTGACGTCTAGAGGAGCATGTGTGGTAGCTTAGCTTCTCAACACTGCAGACTAGAACCGCTCTACGTCTGGCACTCTGACCCAGAAGCAGCAGCTTTGAGTGTTGAGAACAGCATGGAAAGTCTTCACAATGAAACACAAGCTAAAACACGCAGCGGCTCTTCACATGAGACTCACATTATGAAAGGTTATAAGTGGTTAATGAGGATTTTATATCATTAATAATCAGTGATAAGTGGCGCTACACTGGTGCAGGATCGCTATTTGGTGAGATGTCAGATCTTTTTAGTGTCTCAGCTCATCTGGTCTCCTGGTCTCAGGCAGAATGTTAAATGATGTTTGTTTACATGTTATTAGCATTAAAACACCAGCAGAGTCACGCTCAGGAGCCAGTGTTCTTCATTATGAGCTGACGTGGATGTGTTGATGAGTTACTACATATCAGTTATCTGTCTAAACCAACCCTGCTGTCTGAGTGATGACTCCCCGTCCACCCTGATGCTTCATGCTGTTTTATCACTACTGACTGATCACTTACTGACATTAATATCTGGCCTTAATATAAAGTGCAAAACACATCTCACCAAATAGTGATCCTGCATCAACGCAGCACGACTGTTATAACCCGACCTCGCCAAATAGTGATCCTGCATCAACGCAGCACGGCTGTTATAACCCGACCTCGCCAAATAGTGATCCTGCATCAACGCAGCACGATGCCAAATAGTGATCCTGCATCAACGCAGCACGATGCCAAATAGTGATCCTGCATCAACGCAGCACGATGCCAAATAGTGATCCTGCATCAACGCAGCACGATGCCAAATAGTGATCCTGCATCAACGCAGCACGATGCCAAATAGTGATCCTGCATCAACGCAGCACGATGCCAAATAGTGATCCTGCATCAACGCAGCACGATGCCAAATAGTGATCCTGCATCAACGCAGCACGATGCCAAATAGTGATCCTGCATCAACGCAGCACGATGCCAAATAGTGATCCTGCATCAACGCAGCACGATGCCAAATAGTGATCCTGCATCAACGCAGCACGATGCCAAATGAGTGTGTGTGTGTGTGTGAGTGTGTGTGTGTGTGTATGTGTGTGTGTGTGTGTGTGTGTGTGTGTGTGTGTGGAGTGTGTGTGTGTGTGTGTGTGTGAGTGTGTGTGTGTGTGTGTGTGTGTGTGTGTGTGTGTGTGTGTGTGTGAGTGTGAGTGTGTGTGAGTGTGTGTGTGTGTGAGTGTGTGTAAGAGTGTGTGTGAGTGTGTGTGTGGGAGTGTGTGTGAGTGTGTGTGTGGAGTGTGTGTGAGGGGAGTGTGTGTGTGTGAGTGTGTGTGGGCTGAGGGTGTGTGAGGGGAGTGTGTGTGAGCTGCGGAGTGTGTGAGGGGAGTGTGTGTGAGCTGCGGAGTGTGTGTGTGTGTGTGTGTGAGTGTGTGGAGTGTGTGAGTGTGTGTGTGTAGAGTGTGTGTGTGTGTGTGAGGTGTGTGTGTGGAGATTAGGGATGTTTTGTACCTTGTTTTAAGGTGTCTTGCGGGTCTTTATCGGCTGATTACGATGTGATTCCGACATTATCGTGCATCGTCACAGTTCACCGATGATGTTTGTACTGTAAATCTACGATTAAAGCTGGAATGTTCTTCTAATGAAGCGTGTATATGTTCGTGATGTTAAAATATCATCCACGGATGTAGTGCAGACTGGACGGGGCGGAGTCACATGACGACACACACACTAGCTTGGCTGTGAGGAGACACTCCGTGGACACACACTGGCGAGAGCAGCACCAGGACTTTTTAACAGAATAATTATATTAATGTCGGTTTCATTTAGTCGTCCTGCCCCAGTGTCGGGGTAATATAATAATCCCTTTACTGCTGATTTAATTCTGAACGTAACAGCGGAAGAAAAACCACTCAACATTTCCCAAAGTTACTGATGAAGCTCCACGACTCTTTTGAGAGTGTAGTTAGAATAAAAACCTTGCCCGTGCTGTTCGTGGATTTTACAACTCCATGCAAACCGTCTCTCACGTGACGTCTTTAACAAGAATGTCTGAGGACACGGCAGCTCTGTCCTGATCTCATGAGGCAGCGATTAGAGGAAGCGAGGTCAGGGCCCAATCCGTCACTAACACAAACTCAAGATCCCAAAGTCACAGCGTGCTGACGCCAGGGCTGGACGATTCATCAAACATTAATCAAACACACACGTGGCACCTCTCACTGACATAACCTTACCGTGATGATTATTTCAGCTCTATCCTACCTCCAGCACTGGACCCTGAGCATGACCCCAAGTTGCTGCAGGGAGTCTGTCCCTGGAACTAGGACACGCAAGTCACTTTGGATAAGAGCATCTGATAACCCCACATGCAGCTACACACTACGCGAGTCAGTCAGAGAGCAAAGCTGACGGAGTGTTAACTGGTGGACTGTCAGATGTTCAAAGTGCGTCCAGTTTGTCTGACCAAATATTTAAGCAACAATGCAGCCCTGTGACTGGTGGGACTGGATTTTTGGGACGTGTGCAGAGCTACATAATGTGATTAAAGTCAGTGTAAAAATAATGACTCAAAGTTACTTCAATGTAACTACTAAACTAACACCATGAAGGACATAGTTCCAGATGGATCAATATAGGACTGTACGGTATGACGTAATATATCAGATGAGCAAGTTAAAAGGTCAACGGTTTGATATTGTACTCTGTTGTTTATTCTGAGGTGTCGTTTACAGCAATGTTGATGGTGTGGATGAGGTTTTGCCACATTTCCCCTTAAAAGCACCTTACTAGAGAGCCATAAAAAGTGCCATAATCACTTTACAGTGCAAAACACAGCAGTGACCACAAGTCACCAGAGTGCTGCAAAAAGCTGCATTAAAAAGCTCTGGTGTATTACAGCACCACAAAAACAGTGTTTTCAAAGAACGATATAAAAAGCGGGCGTTTTACTGTCAATTATGTAAAAATACAGGTGAATTAAGGCACCTTTGGTGTTCTGGAGAGGCAGAGTTGAGCGCGCACCGAGACGAGCTTTAGCTCGAGAAAGTGCCAGTGAATTTACAGAAAATGTACTACATGGTGATATATATCTTATCGGGACGTGAGATTTTGGTCATATCACACTGTCCTAAATCAACATGAGTACAAAAGACAGAAGATGAGTACAAAAGCTGCAACAGAAGTGAGCAGTGGTCTGTCTATATTACTGGCCTGGGTTTCCTAAGACTTTTATTTGTAATTAAAATCACAGTTTTCTAGCAAAAAATAAACTCATTTACTAAATGAAACCTTTCCATTAATCAGCAGTAAAAGTCCCCAGGAAACGTGAACTGATAACATCAACACACGGCTACTCACTTCTGTCATGCTGTTAGCATCGGTGTTGTAGTTTTTGCATCTATACTGTGGTTTGTGCATTCCGGTTGGGGCTTTTGCATTGTTACTGTGTCTTCAGCATCCTGTTGAAGCATCTGGGCCACAGTTAGGACATCCACAGCTAAGTGTAATGAGCATTCTCCTCTAAAGACTAAGACGAAATCTGAAGCAGCTGCCAATATGAAGCCAGGATGGACGAGCCTCCGGATTTCTTTATATTTTTAGATTCTATCAGCAAAGAGGCTGCTCTATTTATACGACACCCATCTCCTCTTACTTATCATCACTGGAATAATTAGGACAACGTGCCAAAGAAGAGGGAAGGTGGTGTAGAAAGTAGGTTAATGTAGACCACGGCTCGGGGCACTGGAGAGTGTGTGTGTGTGTGTTTTTAAGAGACTAGTTGTGACGTGGCATGAGGGCAGGATTGAGAGTCGTTTCTTCACGTTAGTAGCAGCTGACCTGCTTGGTTTAAGGGGGCGTTCAGACCTCCTCCCTGCTGGTAATTATTCCCCGACACATACAAGAGCGACACAAAGCTTCAGAGTGAAACGTGCTGGAGAGCTGATGGCCTGAAATGTGGTTTTTCCAGACCATCAATCACATTAAACAGAAAGACCGACTCCTCACCAGAGGAACATGCACAGTTTCTGCTTTAAACGCAGGAGACAAAATGTCATTTTTGTGAGAACTTTCACTCCTCATCTTACAGACTACATAGGCAATGTGAACAGAATTGAGACTCGATTTGGGAACAATAACATGACTGGGATTGTCGGATGAGATGTCCGGTTGCTTTTGATTCAAGCCTTAAGATTAGCAAGGCCTGAATGTCTGAGAAGGTACGCAGACAGAGCGGGACTAGGAATAGCAATGAGGCCGGGAAGAGGCATAGGAACTGGACAGAAAGTGGTATTGGTACTGAGAATGTGAATGTGACCGGATCTTGGAATTACACCGATGTAGGACTGCGACAGGGAATGTGTCTGGGAGAAGGGATAGGATTGAGAATGAGCCTGGGATTACACATTAAACTGGATAAGGGGCTAGAATTGTCAAACTTGAGGAATTAAGAGTATAGATCTTCTGGATCTTCATGTACTGTAAATACGTCTGTAGGTCTCCAGTCATCCAGACGACTGGAATTCTTTCAGGGTTTGCTTCTTCAGTTCTAACAGAAAACCTAAAGTTCTAACAACCATGACATGGAATGACTGAGAACCTAAACAGACTTAATTTTTACAAAAGATCCAGATCTCAAGATTCAATATTCGGGGACAAATTAAATAGATCTTAACAAACAAGTTAATCCAACAAGATAGGAATGGGACTCAGACTTGGGATTGGGATGGAGATGATCTTGGAATTAAACTGGGGTTGGACTGGGACATGGAATAAGTGCAGGAGTAGGACGCAGATCGAGAATGAGATTTCCACCTTTTGACATTCATCATTTACATTTACAGCATTTAGCAGAGACTCTTATCCGGAGCACCTTCTGTTTCCTAATTTCAGGCACAGTTTCCCTGCAGCAATTTGGGATTAAGGGTCTTGTTCAGGGACCCAGTGGTGGTAGTGCTGGAGGAGGGATTTAAACCCACAACCTCTTGGACCACAGGCCAGTATTCTAATCAATAGACCACCACCACCACCCCCCCAACAATTAAGTCTCATGGGATATGAACTTTGTCTCAAGTCTAAGCTTTCCATCACTATTCCTAATCTCTTATCCAGCTTCATGTCTAACCCCGGTCTCATTCCGAGTCCTATTCCAGCATCACTTCATGTGACAGTGCAGTTACATTCAAAGACCTCAACACTTTCTCGTTCTGTAATCCTTAATCTCGGTTGAAACCTCGGTCCTACTCCCACTCTCACGATAATCCCATGTCGCAGTCTCACACCAACCAAATTCCAGGATCCCGACAGCTTCTTAATCTGGAATCTTCTGGAATCCCAGTCTGGAATCCCAGTCTCAGTTGATCCTGAATCTTAAACCCTAAACCACATTTCTATTGGCCATCCTATTCCCGGTCCAAATCCTGTCCCCAAACCGAGTCCTCGGTCCTGTTCGTGTTCCTAATCCCTGTCTCCCGAATCCCAATCCTCCTCCACACCGCATTCCCAGTCGAACCGGCTGTCTGACTAAACGCCTGACCGCCTCGGTGCTGCCTCACCGCCGCCTCACCTTAGCTTTGCCGGCCTCCACCTTCCTCTGGCGCTCCTCGTCCTCCATGGGCACGGCTCCTGCGGACAAAACGGGAGAAATGAGAGCGTGTTCCCCCGGTGCGGAGCGCGGCTGCTGTCAGTAAACACCTCCGCTGAGACTGCTGTCAAAGCCTGCGCTCCGCCATCTTCACCACACGTAAACACGGCCGCGTCCCAAACCGCCCCACTACCGCCACTACATAGTACGAAGACCGCGTATAGCTAACGTGTAACGCCTGCATACTGTGTAGTGCGCTAGTACGCTGTTTGAAACGGACCGCGCCTCGCGCTTCGGCTTCCTATTAAAAAATGCCGGCGTGTGAAGATTCCACCTGCAGTACACCAAACCCGCCGTGGGGGCGCTGACGAGCGAGACTAGAATGACTACGAGTGGACGGAGCCAAGCACGTGAAATCCTTTATTATATCCGTCTTTATAATAATAAAACTCATTTTAAATGTGGCCAAACAGTGAGAGGTGTACTATGTGAAAACCTTAACTTGGTGTTTTTCTACGGTAAATAAAACTTCCGTAGATGTCCGTTTATTTCCGTAGGTTCCCCATTTTAATGTGTAATGACATCCGGAAGTAGGAGTGAGCGTAAACCCGGAATTAGTCGGGGAGTGGCACATCTTGGTCTATTCACTCACCAACGCGGAGATGACGTCACACGGTTACGTGGCTTCGTCCGCAAAACACATTTAATGAAAAATAGAGCGCAAATGTAAATAAACGCAATAACCCCGTATTACATTACACACTAATTTAGTAAGAATAAAACCCTGTATTTTGACATACTGTTATATATGGAGGTTGAGTATTTAGAACGTAGCCCCTCCCACTTAAAGGTACAGTCCGCCTGGACGCGCTGATGTGAATGAAGGTAAAGGGGGTCAGGTGACTAAAGCGGGCTTATTTAAAAGATCCGTTAACATCTCCACTTTAACCTGAATTTATCCAACACTGAGCTCCTGAGTAACACGTTTTAACCCGTTTAGCTGCTTCTTGGAGACACAGAAACTACACTTATACTACAAAACTATACTTAAAGTTCATTTAATGAAGGAAACCTAACTGCCATTTCAAAGTAATTGGTTCCATTCCAGTGTTGCTGTCTCTGAATTGTAATGTGTAACACGACTCCTGCATTATGAGTTACTTTCACCAAAAGAAGTGTGGCAGTAGGACTTGGCATTGTAACATGCTAGAATGTAGTTTGCTGCAGTTCATTCTACATCCAGTGGAGTGTAATCATGTGGTGTATCATAATGACTGTAGACATACACATAAATAAAAACAAATCAGCACTAAATTTCGGGTTAAAAGCGTGTTGTAACATGTTACTGAAATATGTAACAAGTATAATACCACTGAACATGTGTTAGTAGTGCCTTACATTACTGTGTTACAACAAAAAGTAATACACTACTGTATTTACGTTACCTTTGTAACACGTTACTCCCAACACTGGTAATAAGTGTACTATTTGAATACTTCTTGGAACTAAGTTGCCCCACTTTTTAGTCTATAAAAGTACACTTTTAAGTGTAAGAGTAGTTAGTTACTGAGTAGTTTTTCGCAGCAAATAAACTACTATACTACAAGTGAACTTACTTTACTTTACTTACTATTAAGTGTTAGTTGACTCATTATAGACTTCTAGTCCACTTTTTTAGACAACACTTTTATTTACATTGTTTATAAACTACTAGTTACATATTTACTCGAAGTCTTGATTTGTACTGCAAATCAGCTCTGAACCAGAGTCAAGTCATGTCAAATTTATTAATAAAGCACATTTAAAAGCAGGAGTTGTGGCACCAAAGTGCTGTACAAAGTGTATGAACAAATAGTAAAAATCAGGCTAAAAACTATGATAGACCACAAATTATAAGTGCAGTACTTTGCTCGTGAGTACCTCAGTGGTACCGTTACCGGGACCGTTACCGCAACCCTCTGATCACAGGGCCAACTCCCTAACCATTACACTACAAACTATGCAATGTTCAGTGTTTAGTTGTTTTGTTGGTTTGCCTTGGTTTCACCCTGACCCTCGTTTGTCTTTGTCTATATAGTTGTGGTGCTGTCTAAAGAGCCTTTTGCACCAGCTCACATGACATTTTATTTCCCACTATAAAACAAATAAAAGAGGACGTACCAGTGTTGGTAGTGTTGGTGTTGGGGGACGAGGTGGGGCGTCTGCGGCTGACTGGAGCAGAGCAGCTGATGGTCTGAGAGATCTTGAGCTCGACCCATCTCCTCCTCCTGGACATGCTTGTGGTCAGTGGATCGCTCTCTCGTCTGTAGTGAGGCTGCGGGGCCCGACTCGGCTCTGCTGCTGCCACCAGGTGCATTATTGATGGGAAAGGCTCGAGTGTCACAGGCGTAACACAAACTAGCTGTGGTGTAGAAAATGCTCCACCGTATTAGCCCCACCTCATTTATAACTACCAAAATACATGCAATTAAATGCATCTGCTATAAGAGGAAAATGTGGTTAAGGATCTGTAATGTAGTTCATTTTAAAACACCAAAACTTTAAAAGTTACCAACTACTTTTAAAATGCTGTAGCTTTAAAAAAAAAAAAAAAAAGAAGAAGAAGAAGAAGGATAACCATATATGAAATGTTGCTTTAAATGTAACCACTTTTTACATGATGATGTAATGGGGAAAAACACCACATTATTACAAAAGAAAAAATATATTTTTCCCTCTTTACAGCGACAAATATTTTCAACTAGCAGGTGTCTGTGATTGGTGTGGAATTGACAGAAATGTCATCTGATTGGTTACTATGCTCATTACATCACAGTGTGCTCTTGGCTGCTGCCACATAGAGCCCACATTGTCCAAAATGGAAGCAAGAACCTGTGGCTATGAAGCAGTTTCTACTGCTACTATATAAAAAAACTACTATATTAAAAGAGCAGCCTGTAGTGGAGCTTGCACGCTTTTAATCACACACAGCTTGGAGCTTGTAATTTTACAATTTAAAAGTAGCTTCACTAAACTTATTCACTGCATTTACAGGAGCTTTTTTATGAATATGACGTGACATATACAATATATTTGTAGGTTAAAGGGTTGGCCCTGTTATCAGGGGGTCTCTGGTTCAAGTCCAGGACCGGTAAAGGTACCACTGAGGTACTCATGAGCAAGGTACTGTCCCCAAGCGGCGGCTCTCCGGGTTCTTCACGGATGGATCAAATGCGGAGGTGGCGCAGTTGTGGTGCACTGTGTGCTATGCTGTGGTGTATTCACAATCGCAAATAATCACTCAGTCACTATACGTGTTTAGTGTTAGTACTGCACATTAATTTGTGTTGGATAAGTTTAAAGACAGTGGTTTGTACATTTACAGGAGGTTCGCACATTTGCAGCTCTACCAAACAACTCATCCATGATCTTCAGAAAAGACTTTTATTATGTTGAGATCACAAGAAAAACAAGTGGTGCGCTCGAGATAAGGAGAAGAGAAATAACGTTGATGTGAGTCCACTGCCGACTCCTGTAGGAAAGAGATAGAAAATCGTGTGGTCAAACGTCTTTCATGAGAAATGTCTGGCATTATTATTCCACATCAGCCTCCTGTTAAACATGGGAGCAGGATGGACGGGGAAACGAAGGCCGGTGGTGGTGAAATATTTATGAGATAAGGAATCATCTAGAAGCATGTGAATAGATGGAGGAGGTGTTTGTGTTTCCCCCTGAGACTCTGCACTGCTCGACAGGCTGGACTGCTCCAGAGTCATCTGGCCCACCGACTGACCGCCTCGGAGTAAAACAACACACACAAAGAACTTATTGTTCCAAAATCATTTGGTAAACAACGGCCTTACAGCAGGCGTGTGCTCATAAACCAATCAGACTGATTAAACATGAAATGCAGGATATCTTACCACAGCTAGGGGTGTGACAATACACTCATCTCACAAGAAGAAACGATACACGATATCGACTATCACATTACTGAATATTATTTACAAAGATTATTGATTGTACTTTTGATTGTACTTGACTGCTGTTGCGATATTTGCCCATATTATTAATGACTGTAGACACTTTTACTCACACAGTTTTTCTCTTGTGCCAAAGCTCCTGCAGTGTTGGGGATTTGATTAATATTTCATGTTAAAAGTGTGTTGTAAGGTTTATTACTGAAATATTTAACAAGTATTATATTACTGAAAATCTATTAGTAATGCCTCATTACAGCGTTACAGCAAAAAGTAAAACATTACTGTAATTGTGTTACATTGTGTAACACGTTACAACATTAAATATTATACAATAGAACTGAAGAAAAGCCAATAAGCAAATATTTTGCACAAAAGCTCATGCACCAAAATGTGTTAAGAGTGCTTTTCAGTCTTTGTAGATTCTGTTCTTATCTAAAAACATTTACATTTACAGTATTTAGCAGATGCTGTTTTGCAGAGCAATGTACGTAAGGGCTTTGTAGTCCACGATGTTTCTCAATCTGTAATGCTAGACTTAAATCAAGTCATCCAACTAAGTTACCACCAGCTGAGTAACACCGCTTAATGCCCCTTACCAAGGGTTTCTGGCAAGTTTGCGGCAAACTTGTGGTTAATTTGTGGCAAACAGTGGAGTTTGCCTTGGTCTGGACCCGCTCTGGTCTTGGTCTTGGATAAGGTGGTCTTGACTACAACACTAGTAGTTAGTCCCTTAGATGCTGATTGCTGACAGTTCTGATGGCAGGAGGAAGTTTGTTCCAACATTGAGGAGCCAGCACGGCAGAGAGTCTCAATACAGGTCTTCCTCTTCTTTTGAGTAGAGGAACAGATCTCAAAAAAGCAGAAAACGTGGCTGTGAAGAGCGCGTTAAGAGCCGACGCGTCGAGAGGAAGGCTTGGTGAACGAGGTGCAGTGTGTTTTCTGTGTTCTGTCTCCCTCTAGGGTGCGCCGCGGTACTGCAGCAGTGCGCTCCGGGCCGGTAGGGGGAGCACGTATGAGCGCGGCCAGAGAGACGCGGTGATGAAGATGGCCGCTGCCGCTGCCGCTGCCGGGAAGTGTGGTGAAAAGGGTACGAACTCACTCTCTCTCTCTCACACCTTTACAGCCTTTAGCCGCACATTTATCATCCTGCTGTAACTCACAAGTTCCGAACTAACACCGATCAGAATGGGAATCGATCAGACATCACACCTGACAAAATCAACTGCTGTCCTGTTGTTAACCACCATAACGGAACTCACACTGCTGTGTCGCAGCTCGGCAATGAACATGTCGGACGAGCTGGTGATTTAATATGAACATGTGATGCTGTGATATCTGTGGATGAGCTGGTGATTTACTATGAACATGTGATGCTGTGATATCTGTGATTTATGGTATTATATGATAGTGTTGGGAGTAACGCGTTACAAAAGTTCCATATTTACAGTAACGGCTAATACGTGTTCAGTAGTATTACACCCCTTACATTTCAGTAACACGCCTTACAACACACTTTCAACCAAATATTTAGTGCTGTTTGGTTTTTATGATTAAAATCCTCAACAAGAGAGACACAGGAAGAAAAGAACAGAGAGAGAAAAGAGAAAGAGAGAGGGAAAAATGAATAGTATAGAGTATCTAAAAGAATGAATGCATGTTGTTTTTGCTATTAAACTCAGGTAAATCTTTTTGCACACAGTTTGACACTGATTAATACGGAAGAGGGTTAGGGCCACTAAAAAAAACAAAGGGTCGTAGCTTATTCTGAGAATAAAGTCCCAATTCTGACTTTAATCTCACAATTCTGACTTTAATCTCACAATTCTGACTTTTTTCTGTTGAGATTCATTGTGAGATTAAAGTCAGAATTGTGGGATTAAAGTCAGAATTGGGACTTTATTCTCAGAATAAGCTATGACCCTTTTTTAGCGGCCCTAA
>JAVGVS010000977.1:32500-48920 GCA_032718565.1 Distichodus sexfasciatus
GTGTGTGTGTGGTATTTTAGTGGTGTGTGTGTGGTATTTTAGTGGTGTGTGTGTGTGGTATTTTAGTGGTGTGTGTGTGTGTGTGGTATTTTAGTGGTGTGTGTGGTATTTTAATTGGTGTGTGTGTGTGTGTGTGTGTGTGTGTGTGGTATTTTAATTGGTGTGTGTGTGTGTGTGTGGTATTTTATTGGTGTGTGTGTGTGTGTGTTTAATTGGTGTGTGTGTGGTATTTTAGCAGTGTGTGTGGTATTTTAGTGGTGTGTGTGTGTGTGGTGTTTTAGCAGTGGTGTGTGTGGTATTTTAGTGGTGTGTGTGTGTGTGGTATTTTAGTGGTGTGCGTGTGTGTGTGTGGTGTTTTAGTGGTGTGTGTGTGTGAGAGAGTGTGTGTGTGTGTGTGTGGGTTGTTTGTGGTGTTTTAGTGGTGTGTGTGTGTGAGAGAGAGTGTGTGTGTGTGTGTGTGTGAGAGAGAGAGTGTGTGTGTGTGTGTGTGTAGGTTGTTTGTGGTGTTTTAGTGGTGTTTTTAGTGGTGTGTGTGTGTGTGTGTGTGGATGTGTGTGGATTGTAAGGTGTGTGTGTGTGTGTGTGTGTGTGTGTGTGTGTGTGTGTGTGTGTGTGAGAGAGAGGTGTGTGTGTGTGTGTGTGTGTGTGTGTGTGAGAGAGTGTGTGTGTGTGTGTGTGTGTGAGAGAGTGTGTGTGTGTGTGTGTGTGTGTGTGTGAGAGAGTGTGTGTGTGTGTGTGTGTGTGAGAGGTGTGTGTGTGTGTGTGTGTGTGTGTGTGTGAGAGTGTGTGTGTGTGTGTGTGTTCTTGTACTTGCTACTTAGTGAGAACCAATATGAGTTTTTAACCAGCAGAGTGAGGACATTTTTGGGACTTGTTCAGTGAATGCCTCGTCTTTAACCTCTTTTACTAAATAAGAGAAATAGGGGTTTATTTGCAAAACTAAAAGTGTAGAAAGATTAGCTTTGGTTACTGAGGTTATGGTTATGGTTATGTTCAGGGTTAGCTGTATTTACATACAGTAATAGAGAAGTCAGTGAAGGTCCTCACTACTATATAAGTACAGGGGTGTGTGTGTGTGTGTGTGTGTTTCAGTGTGTGTTTCAGGTGGGCAGTGTGTGTGTGTTTCACTGCAGAAGGACGGATGAAGATGGAGGGTGATGTGGATAAGCAGAGTGCAGCAGAGAGAAGCAGCACTCAGACCACAGTGGATCTACACACACACACCACACCACACACACACACACACACACACACTTACTTTACAATCCACACACACACACTTACTTTACAATCCACACACACACACACACACACACTTTACAATCCACACACACACACACACACTTTACAATCCACACACACACACACACACACACACACACTTTACAATCCACACACACACACTCTGAGGCTGAAGAATCCCCTTTCAAATGAACTCACTGAGTGAACACAGTAGGAACTGGGTGACTTTTCTCTGGCTCCGCTTCTTGTTCCACTTCTGAGCTCTGAGTTGAGTTCTGTTCATAGACTTCTTTATTTATCAGTTGAATTTTACCCTCTGAATGCACACAGAAACCAGGAGGGGAGCTGCGTGTAACACACACACACACACACGTCCACAACTCTGGCTGTGTGTGTGCGATTAGTGCTGATTCTCTCTGCAGGTTTGTCACCACTAAAGAGAAGTTTCATGAGTTTCTGGCAGCGGGCTCAAAGCCTCCTGTACAGACGCTCACAGAAACTCCTGCAAACGCTACCAACGGAGACGCAGAGGAACCTGGAGATCCCGACCCTGAGTCCAGGAAGAGGAAGCTGGACAGTGGAGCGCAGGAGAATGACAGACGGGAGAACAGGAAGAAGATGAGAGGCCAGAACAAATCCAGACCTCACATGAAGCCCCAGAGCTACGAGGAGCGTCGCCTCTGTCCCTCAGTCCTGCAGGTATCAACCGCCCTGAGAAATAAATAAAAGCACTCGCTCACAAGAACGTAATGCATGCCCACGAGAAAATAACATGCCTGTGAGAATGTGATGTGCGCGTGACGGGGGAGTATCACATGCGAGACTGTAACACAAAATAGTAACGCCCATGAGAATGTGACGCACAGAGACAAGAACGTGACGAGCGCCCCCATGGGAATGTAACACACAATAGTAGCCAGCACCCACGAGAAAGTGACCAGCGTCTGCAGGAGCGTTACACCCGGGAGTAACACACGCCCGTGAGAATGTGCCATGCGGTAGTAACGAGCACCTGTGAGAAAGTGACAAAAGTAACATGTTCCCACAGGAAAGTGAGGTGCAGCCATGAGAATGTAATGTTGGTGGAAACGGAACACCTCACATCGTCGGCTTCATTAGAATCCGCTTTAACTGTCGTTCCACACGTTCACCTGCAGGAGCGCGACGGCGGCTGTTTCTACGGTGACAAGTGCAGGTTTGTGCACGACGTGGCTGACTACATGTCCAGTAAATCGGCGGACCTGGGCGAGCGCTGCTACCTGTACGACACCTTCGGCCGCTGCTCTTACGGAGTCACCTGCAGGTTCGCCGGCTCTCACCTGGGGCCCGACTTCCAGAACCTGGTGCAGGAGGAGGTGTACCGAGCGCGCAGCCCGGCGCAGACGGTGCGCAACCACCTGGACAAAGAGCTGCAGCGCCGCCTGCGCAAGAAACAGTTCGCCTTCGCCGGCGCAGACGCCTACCTGAGCACCATCGGCAAGGGAGGCGCCAAGGGAGCGAGGAAGGGGCAAGCGGCCGGCCCGGAGAACAAGGGGGTTGAAGGGGCGGAGCCGAGGGAGGCGGGGCAAAGTGGGGCCGAGATGAAGCATGCTCCGCCTCCTCCTGCTAACGTGGGCACCGAGGTACGGTACTGTCATCATCATCATCATCATCATCTAGAGCTGGGAAATTAGTTAAAAATGAATCGAAATCGAGATTCAAAACCCTCTAATGGATGTTACCGTGATGATTATTTAGTTAATTTTTTACATTCTCTTTTATACAAAACAAATTCAGTCACTAAGATATAAAGCAGATTTCATAACGATCACCAGGATATCTATTAAAGGAATAAAAATGATTCTTCAGTGTGCTTTATAAATGAATTTTTCAGCTTTGTACCTGATGATGATGATGATTTCTTCTTCTTGAGGCTTGTGTTGTCTGAATTGCAGCTGTCCAGCTCACAGCCGCCTGTCAGGACCATTGGAGCGCTGACCGATGCGGACATCATCAAACTGCGCCCCTGTGAGAGGAAGCAGGTGTGCTGAATGGTTGATTAATTAGTTGATTGATTGGTTTTGGTATTAATCAATCACATTTAGGCCCAGCTGTAGGTCTGGTCTGGTCCAGGACGGCTGGAGTTCTGATCAAACGTCCTAATGTGCTTTTGTAAATGCAACAAATGAAATCATCAAACCAGCACTCGCCTGAGCAAGCTTGTGTGTAGTCAGAAGAAGTATTCCATATCTACAGAGTTGTTAAACATGTACATCTTATTGCAAAGTGTATGTGCTTTTAAGGATGAATGTTATTTAGAAAGTAATTGAAATGCACACATTAATCATTACCTGTAACTACACAAAAGGTCGAAACGATTAAAAATAAAAATGCTGTGACGTACATTTATATGGGGATGTATCTTCAGAGCATCACATTCCGGTATGTTTCCAGCAGCACTTATAAAGGTGAAAATGTCAAACATAACGAAGGGAAAGAGCAGCTGTAATAAAGGAAGAGAATTCTCACTGCCCTGCAGGACCAGAGTCCATTCTACAGACAAACCTTACGCACTGATACAATCTGTAGTGGACACTGTCTCTCTCTCTGTCAAACTCTTCACCTCAGCTGTCCGGAGATCTGATGATCAGTGGCTGTTTTCATGTCTTTGTTCTCAGGTCGATTTCAGTGACAAGCTGTACCTGGCCCCGCTGACCACGGTGAGTGTTGACATAGCACTGGGAGAGCGGGACACAACCTCAACCAACCTCAGGCCAGTTAGTCAGAGGTCCAAACAGTACTAAAGTACACTACTCAGGGAGAAGTACTGCCTTTAATATCTTACTGAATATCTAATATCTAGGACGATGTTAGTATAATGATGGAAATGTTCAAATTGAAGAAGGCATTAAGGAGCAGTTACCTGTCTACACGTCTGCTCAGGCAGAAGCAGCTCCTCCAGCACTGACTCACTTTCACTGTAGTAACAGCAGGGAGGGGCTTCTCTTCGACGTCCTGCAGGAAGGGGAAATACATCAGTTTTGTGGTTTTTAGCTCCTGATTTTAGTTTGTCCTCCGTATATCATATGTATTAAATGTGGTTTGGTAGTTTTTGGATACGGTAGTAGAGCAGCGGCGTGGTGAGGTGGGTTTGTGCAGGTGGGATCAGTAGTATCATCTGTTAGTTTCTTTGTTCTTGTTAATGAGAGAGCTGAGTGAGTGTGTGTGTGTTCAGTGTGGGAACCTGCCGTTCCGGCGTGTGTGTAAGGGGTTTGGAGCTGACATCACGTGTGGGGAGATGGCCATGTGCACCAACCTGCTGCAGGGTCAGGCGTCCGAGTGGGCACTGCTGAAGAGACACCACTCCGAGCAGCTTTTCGGCGTACAGGTACACCTGGAACACCACACACCTGCCCCAGACGCTGCACCCCCCGCCCCACCTGCACCCCCTGCATTCCATTGTGAAAATGTGTTGAACTCTGTGTGTGTGTGTGTGTTAAAGCTGGAAGGCTGTTTTCCCGACACTATGACCCGCTGTGCTGAACTGCTCAATCAAACTATTGATGTGGATTTTGTGGATATTAACTCTGGCTGCCCTATAGACCTGGTCTACAAGAAGGTACACACACACACACCCTGCCTCTCACTCGTACACACACACACACACACACACACACACACACACACACACTGCCTCTCACTCGTACACACACACACACACACACACCCTGCCTCTCACTCGTACACACACAGCTCCACTCATTTGTCCATATCAATAATTACTCGGTCATTATCAAAACAATACATGGTGTATTTAGCTCCATTATTAATACACACAGTACATCCAGATCTCCACTGTACATATCTGATTATTTCCTTAGAGTTATATTACACACACACATCTAGATGTACTTCATCACCACACACTACACATCCTGCTTCACTAGGTACTGGATTTATCTGCTGTTTACTGCTGCTAGTCATGCTTTATCAAACACCGTGAATGTGTGTGTGTGTGCGTGCAGGGCGGTGGCTGTGGCCTCATGACCAGAACAACCAAGTTTGAACAGATTGTAAGAGGCATGAACTCGGTAAGTAAGAGGTCAGGACACACTAGTGGGGATTGTTTGATTTTGAGTCTGCAGGAGCGGGTGACATGGAATTGCCCTTCTGTGTTCCTGAGCTGCCCCCCGACAGGGTGTACATTTGAGTTTATTTCTTTTTAAATGCTTAGCTTCCAGTTTGTGCTCATGTCATTAGTAAAGATTGTTTTATTATTTATTATATATCTAAGTCATTTTGTCATTGTATTAATGCTCTAATTGATAAATGATGTTAGTGCTAACATGAAGTGCAGTATAAACTAGAGGCATTGCTGCTAGATGTGATTGCTAGGTAGATGCAAGGTTATTATGATGATTTTTAAGGTGTTTCCAGCTGATTGCTATGGTGTTGCTAGGTGGTTGTGAAGGTGTTGCTAGGTGATGGCAAGGAGGTTGCTAGGGTGTTGCTAGGGGTTGCTATGGTGTAGCTGGGTGGTTGCTAGGGGTTGCTATGGTAAAGCTGGGTGGTTGCTAGGGTGTTAGGTGATTACTGTGGTGTAGCAGGGTGGTTGCTAGGGTGTTGTTAAGTGATTGCTGTGGTGTAGCTGGGTGGTTGCTAGGGTGTTGCTATGGTAAAGCTGGGTGGTTGCTAGGGTGTTGTTAGGTGATTACTATGGTGTAGCTGGGTGGTTGCTAGGGTGTTGTTAAGTGATTGCTGTGGTGTAGCTGGGTGGTTGCTAGGGTGTTGCTATGGTAAAGCTGGGTGGTTGCTAGGGTGTTGTTAGGTGATTACTATGGTGTAGCTGGGTGGTTGCTAGGGGTTGCTATGGTGTAGCTGGGTGGTTGCTAGGGTGTTAGGTGATTGCTGTGGTGTAGCTGGGTGGTTGCTAGGGTGTTGCTATGGTAAAGCTGGGTGGTTGCTAGGGGTTGCTATGCTGTAGCTGGGTGGTTGCTGGGGTGTTTCCAGCTGATTGCTATGGTGTTGCTAGGTGGTTGTGAAGGTGTTGCTAGGTGATGGCAAGGAGGTTGCTAGGGTGTTGCTATGGTGTAGCTGGGTGGTTGCTAGGGTGTTGCTATGGTAAAGCTGGGTGGTTGCTAGGGTGTTAGGTGATTACTTGTGGTGTAGCAGGGTTGTTGCTAGGGTGTTAGGTGATTGCTGTGGAGTAGCTGGGTGGTTGCTAGGGGTTGCTATGGTAAAGCTGGGTGGTTGCTAGGGTGTTGCTATGGTGTTGCTATGGTGTAGCTGGGTGGTTGCTAGGGTGTTGTTAGGTGATTGCTGTGGTCTAGCTGGGTGGTTGCTAGGGTGTTGCTATGGTAAAGCTGGGTGGTTGCTAGGGTGTTGCTATGGGTTGCTATGGTGTAACTGGGTGGTTGCTGGGGTGTTGTTGGGTGATTGCTGTGGTGTAGCTGTGTGGTTGCAAGGGTGTTGTTAGGTGATTGTTGGGTGGTTGCTAGGGTGTTGTTGGGTGATTGCTGTGGTGTAGCTGTGTGGTTGCTAGGGTGTTGTTAGGTGATTGTTGGGTAATTGCTATGGTGTTGCTGGGAAGTTGCTATGGTGTAGCTATGTGGTTGCTAGGGTGTTGTTAGGTGATTGTTGGGTAATTGCTATGGTGTTGCTGGGTAGTTGCTATGGTGTAGCTATGTGGTTGCTAGGGTGTTGTTAGGTGATTGTTGTGTGGTTGCTAGGGTGTTGTTGGGTGATTGCTGTGGTGTAGCTGTGTGGTTGCTAGGGTGTTGTTAGGTGATTGTTGGGTAATTGCTATGGTGTTGCTGGATAGTTGCTATGGTGTAGCTGTGTGGTTGCTAGTGTGTTGCTAGGGTGTTGTTAGGTGATTGTTGGGTAATTGCTATGGTGTTGCTGGGTGGTTGCTAGGGTGTTGCTAGGTAGTTATTAGATTGTTGTTTTTATGTGCTATGTCTGGAACTGCGTTGTGGTCAGTGTGTTTGTCTTGCGTCTGCAGGTTCTGGACGTTCCTCTGACCGTTAAGATCCGCACCGGTGTCCAGCAGAACTCCAACGTAGCGCACAAGCTGATCCCCGAGCTGAAGAAGTGGGGAGTGTCTCTCATCACGGTGCGTAGCAGCACGGCTCATTGTGCAGTACGAGCATAACAAAGGCTTGACCGTGCACCCAGACGTATAGGAGAAATCAGCTTTCTCCAGCTCCATGATGGGCTGGTTTTCAGACGCTCTTATAATGCAGCCGGATTACATACGGACACAAGATTCTGCTGACAAACGTTCCACTGCACACTCGGAATTTTGTCCCCGTCATTTAAGAACAGTGTGAACGCAGAGTAAGAGTTAAAGTGTCAGTGAGACGTCACTCGGTTCGTGGTTGATCAGAACTGCAGATGGCTTTGGGGAACTACTGCTCCTGCTCATGGTACTTGTGGTTCCCTGTTGGAGTTGTTGAGATGTGTTGTAACTGTGTATTTGTGCTGTGTTCAGCTGCACGGTCGCTCTCGAGAGCAGCGCTACACCAAGCTGGCTGACTGGGACTACATCAGCTCCTGCTCCAGACTGGCCAGCCCTGTGCCACTCTTCGGTAATAAAACACAACGTCTCTTCACTACAGGGGTGCGAGTGCTAATCCAGAATAATCCATAATTAACATAGCTGCTGACTCGTTGACCCGTCACTTTTATCTTATGTTGCCTACGTCGTTATGTAGAGAGACGAGGCTGCAGTCTTGAGGGCTTGAATAGACCTGTTTTAAGGTTCTCATCCAGAAGCCTTCTTCAGATCTAAAGTCTGATGTTGCAGATGTTTGTGTGTTTAGTGGGGTTTAGTGGGCAGGATGCTCGTCTCTGAGGTCATGGCTTCCAGCACTACCACCACAGGCCCATTAGCATGACCCATAAGTAGCTGCATGGAGACTGCCCCTGAAATTTGGAAATGGAGCTCGGTCTGGAGAAGAGTCTGATGACCGCGGTAGCTGTGTAGTGGGGCTCGTTAGGGTCAGCCTGGCTCCAGGTGTGGAGTGCAGGTTGGTCCTGTAGTAAAAACTAAAATGACTCCTGTTCCCAGTAGGAACATGAACAGTGTCACAGCCTGCAGGAAGTAAAAACATGCAGCAGCCAAACACAGTTACATTTGGAGCAGTGTTGTTATATGTGTATATAACGGGACATGAATTATGGTCTGCGCAGGTAACGGTGATATTCTTTCATATGAAGATGCCATGAAGGCCAAGGAAACGGGAGTGTCAGGAATCATGGTGGCCAGGTGTGTTTCACCAGCCGTGTGTGAGAGTGTGTGGGTTGGCTTTGACTAGCTCTGTGAGATCGCTGCACACATGATGAGTGAAGTTTGTTAATTGTTTTGGAACAACTCAGAATCCCTTTAATGTAGAAAATGAGTGAGTGATAGTTGTTCATTTGTGTGTTATTTGGTGTGTGTGTTTAGGGGCGCTCTGATCAAGCCGTGGATCTTCACTGAAATAAAGGAGCGTCGTCACTGGGACATCTCATCCTCAGAGCGGCTCGACATCCTCCGAGACTTCACACATTTCGGCCTGGAGCACTGGGGCTCGGACACACAGGGCGTGGAGAAAACACGCAGCTTCCTGTTGGAGTGGCTGTCCTTCACCTGCAGGTGGTGCTCTTACACACACACTCATTTTGATCACCAGAGTTCCACTGCACGCTCAGAATTTTGGCACAAAAATAACACCACAGTATTGACATTGCTAACACTGCACCAAGTCAAGCGAGCGTGAGAGCACAGTGGAGCGAGGACGGAGCATTTCCAGCGTAGTGCACAACATGTTAAGAAAAAGTCACTTCCCGCTCTACTCATGAAGCAGTCGGGGTTATAGCTTAATGGCTCTCTACACACTAGGTAGTGCACACGGAGAGTCATACACACCCTATTTGACTCGGTGCACTACCTAGTGTGTAGAGAGCCATTAAGCTATAACCCCGACTGCTTCATGAGATGCATACTACCACACAGAGGAGTATGATAAGAGCACCTTACCTACCATACTGTTAAGTGCAGTAGTACTCTGGACATGCCTGGCCCAAGCGCCTCCTTTCCCACATGTAATAAATGTCAAAATATGGGTTGAAAATATTGGGCAAATCTGAGCATCAGTCCAGTATGATGAGTTTAAAAAAAGCAGCTGACCAGCGCTGACTTCCACCATGGATGTTTCCTAACAACAAGGGGCTGCACAGTACCATACATTAAATAATACACTGTGTACTATTATAATTACTGTGGTGTGTGTGTTTGTGTAGGTACATCCCGGTTGGTGTGCTGGAACGAGTGCCTCAGAAGATTAACGAGCGTCCGCCATTTTACCTGGGCAGAGATTACCTAGAGACACTGATGTCTAGCCAACACGTGGACGACTGGATCAGGATCAGGTCAGAAACATTCACTAACACACACACACACTCCTGGGAACCCGTCTAATACAGAAGCTTTGAGCTAATTATGAGAAAAGAGCAGTTGTTCTTCATCTGCTCCTTCCTTCACTTTGTCCTTCATTACAGCGGTTACTCTTCTGTTCAGCTCCATATCATTATACATACTTTATTTCTATAAAATTCTTTACATGGCTGCACTCTTTTGACGGTTTCACCAGGATTCTGCCACTGTGCAGTGTTTTGTTGCGTGAGGTTTGTTCATTGTTATAGTGAACTCTCTCGGCGCTGAATCAACCTCACGCACACACACACAGAGTTGGTAATGTAACGATTAGAGCATTCGCCTCATGATCAGAAGGTAGCCGCTTCGAGTCCTGGGCCAGTAAAGGTACCACTGAGGTACCCATGAGCAAGGTACCTTCCCTAAGCGCTGCTCCCCGGGCCCTCCATTTCATGTCTGTCTGTGTAAACGTCAGCTTACAGCACGTCTCTCACCTTCTCTCTCTCTCTCTTTGCTTTTCTTTGTAGTGAGATGCTTTTGGGACCTGTTCCTAAAAACTTCAGCTTCCTCCCCAAACACAAAGCCAACGCTTACAAGTGAAGCGCCGCCGTACCTGAAGCCTGTGTTCAACGCACACCTCTCCTGTATTCTTCCTCTTTTAAACAATTTCAGCTTTAAAAGCAGAACCGAGTCTTACTCCAATAAAGCTGTTGAAGTTTATCATCAGGTCGGACTGTGTGTGCGATCTCAGTGAAGTGTGTTGTCTTAATCTTGCTGTGTGTTTGGAGTTAGCGTGTGAGTAAGACGTCTACGTCAGCTGTTTCTCTGATAAAATCTGATGCATTGTAACTTTGTGTGCCTTCTGTGCGAAGCAAAAACCTTGAGCTGCTGGGAACAGACGTGTATCGTCCATCATCCATCGTAATCAGTCTGCACGAACTGTCCTACGCTCATTTCACAGATTCATTTGTAGCTTTTTGTGCACAGTGGAAAAGGATTCATATTTTACACATTTTATTTAAGCCAATTTTACCAAACAGGATATTAAAAATGTGCGTTTATTAAAAAGCTAAAGAAAGAAAAGTCAAATGAGTGTAATTAAAATGTGGGGATTGGTGTTGTTTCTTGTTTTAAGTGTGTGATGAGACAGGATTTAATGTAGAACTGGGTTAATAATCATCACCAATTCCCACTGGAATCGGTAAACGTTAAGGAGTGTTTCCCTAAAGTCATTTTAACTGTAAAAGTCTTCACAGTTCGCCTCCCACTTGAGCAATTACATATTAAATATTGTGATATTTTGCTAAAGAGAGCCGCAATGAAGATTTACATCAAATTAGTGATCTGATGTGACAGTGTGAAGTAATGTGTTCATTTTATACAATTATTTTATTATTAATATGTGAGTTATTTACCATGAATTTATATTTTCTTTCTTTATATATTCTAATAATATCAGTATTCGAAATATGTCCGTTTACTCTTTTTACTATTTTAAATCTAGTCTAACATTTATAGTGATGTATATATGTGCATGTTTGTGAAGTTGTGAGAGGTTTTGTGAAAGTCAGGTGTCGCGTGGGACCCGAACGGGGAAATAACACGCGCAGTGATTGATGTGGAGCGCGTGCTGGGACCCTGCGAGCGGACCTGATGGAGAGCCGCGTGGTGGGAGGAGTTGTGGTGGACATATAAAGCTGGAGTGTGTGTGTTGAGGTGTGTGTTCGTGTTGAGGTGTGTGTTCGTGTTGAGGTGTTGAGGTGTGTGTGTGTTAGGTGTGTTGAGGTGTGTGTGTTGAGGTGTGTGTTCGTGTTGAGGTGTTGAGGTGTGTGTGTTAGGTGTGTGTTGAGGTGTTGAGGTGTGTGTTCGTGTTGAGGTGTTGAGGTGTTGAGGTGTGTGTTCGTGTTGAGGTGTGTGTTGAGGTGTTGAGGTGTGTGTTAGGTGTGTTGAGGTGTGTGTTCGTGTTGAGGTGTGTGTTGATTTCGGCATGTTCCTGCTCCTGCTCCTCGTTGGAGTTCAGCTCGACTCCGGGAACGCAGCGTCCAGCTCCGGTGCGTTGTATTAATTCATTAATTAATTTCTATATTAAAAAGAATAAGCTTTTTTGTTTTTTTTTGCTGAAATTAATTATTTGTATTTTAATAGACCTGGCTGTTTATTTTAATACAGATGTAAACATTTATTTCTATTTTTAATTGATATTTTAGCAGGGTATTAACATTTGTTGTTTGAATTTATTTATTAAAACCTAATGCTTAATATTAAAATTTAGATAAATAATTTAATTTTTAGTTCATAATTGAACATTTATTGTTATGTTTGTTATTGGAATTTATTGTAATTTGTATACACATTTAAATTTTACATAACAGATAATATTGGACAGGAATCCCACGTCCCTCAGCCAGAGTTTTATTGCGACTCTAAGAGTCTGCTGCTGGCGTTTTCTCCAGATCAGCACACGGACACACACCTGTACCTGCTGATAGGTGAACTCACACACACACACTGATATGGAGCTCAGCAGTGGCTTGAGCTGGTTATCTTAGTAGGTTAGAATCATTTATGATAAATATGACAGTAGGCCTATTCTAAATACTCACAGTAAGATCAAAAATACAATAAAAATTTTTAACAGTTTATAATGCAGATTTGCTCAAATTACGTTGTGTTATTTTGCTTCCATCACATGACAAGATTTTCCTCAACCAGCAAATAGATCAGTGTGTGGTCATTTTGCTGATTGTTTGCAAAACAGTTAAAACACTGGGCTAAAAACATGACTTTGTTTTGTTTTAATAAATTATGATTTTCTAAAAATAGAAATGCATTGGTCATGTAACTGCAAAAATTATAACAATAGCTGTGAGTATAACAAGCAGCTTGTAAGCAGTACTGTGCAGATGATTTAGTCTTGTGCCTCCATTGTCAGACAATGTGACTGAAGTGTTGCTGAAGCAGCTGCTGGATGAGTGTAGTTACGTGCAGCTGCAGCCGGCCTCGCTGCTCAGAGTCTTCTATAAAGGATGCTACTTGCAGGACTGGGTGAGTCTCAGCTTCACTTGCATTTTACTTTCACTCCATCCATAAGCACTTCAACAGGATTTGCTTCCCTTCAGCTTGCCCACAAGAAGAATTACTCGCTACAGCTGGGCTACTCTGACAGTACTGTGAAGAAAAACATTGCAAGGATCCAGATCTGTCCATCTGACACGTCTGAAGCACTTCTGCAGCTGCCTACAGTTGCATGTGGAAGCAGAGACACCACTGTCATATTACCTGCTGAGCAGCTGAAAGATGTGAGATTTAGAGGTCAGTTAGTGTTCATCTTGTTTAAAAGCACTACAGAATATGTAAAACATAACTAAAATGATTTTTTACATTTGTAATATACTGTGTGATCAATGGGAGCAAACTGAATGTCACACTACAATTCAGAAGTGCAAGTCAGTGGGAATATTAAATAATTGTTGGTATTTCATTATCATTTCCAGAACTACTTTTAACTCCATTACAGAAGAAGACAGTATATCAGGAACTTGGTATAAGCTACTGGATTCGTGGATCCTTTGTGTTCATCAAAGTGAAAAACCCCAGAAGAAAGGTACTGTTTAATAAATCTTTATTATTCAGTAAAGTGGGTCTGGCATTTTAACAGCACTAAGTGTTGCACTTCAAGATTCAAGATTCAAGATTCTTTATTTGTTACATGCAAATTATACAGGTACAACATGCAGTGAAATGTATCCTGATCCGCTCTTTGACCGTGCAAATTAAGACAAAAATTAAACATTTAAAATAAAATAAAAATAAGAATACTGACATACAAATACAAACTTAAAATAACTTAAGAATAAGGAGATAAGGGAAAGAGATAAAAAGATGAACTACTACTTATATACATGAGGTGCAATTTTTTTAAAAGGTGCAATGAGTGCAGTGTATAATGTTTTTAAAGTGCTAAGTGCAGATGCACAACAAATATTGAACTGTAGATGTCAAAAGTAGAAATGATCATACAGTGAGTTGAGAGCCAGTACGGAATTACAAATAAAACTATTTAGAAAAAGACATGTCCTTGTTTAGAAAACGGATGGTCTGAGGATAGAAATTGATTGCAATCCTGATTGCCCTGGTCCTGGATTGTAAAAGACTTATCCTGGAAACGGACTTTTTCATCTTCTGCAATCAGGCAGAAGGTTCCGCACCATCATTGTATTAAAATTACTTGTATTAAAAAATCTAGGAAACCTGTTCAATTTTAATATGATTATTTAAACGTTATACATAACTGTTCATGTTGTGATATTGTTTGAGTCTTAGCAGTAAAATGCTTGTTGTTAATTCTCCTGCCAAGTGCATCACTTAACACTCTTTTATTCCTTTAAATTCTGGGTAAACGATTATGAACTTTTACTTCTTTCCTCAGGGTCACATTGTACATGAGCTGCAGTACACTGACATGACAAATAAACTGCACACAATAAAGGTGTCATGTCCCCAGTGTAACTCTAGATGTCGAGAGACCCAGAGAGCAGCTCCTGCATTTGACAGTACCTCCATTTCATCATCTCCCAATAATCCCAGTACACCTCTTACTGGGAATCCTGCAGGTTTTATTGAAGACCTACATCAACCACTGATAAATGAACACTGGGGCTTCTTCTCCATCCCGCCAGCACCTTACCAACCTTCTCCAACACTAAGCACATCTGGTTTGAGCTCCACTGCAGCACCTCCCAACAACCCTCAAACACCTCCTACTTGGGAGCCGTCAGGAATCATAGAAGACCTTCCACCACCATCACTATTGAACCTTTGGGGATCCCTCGCCATCCCAACAGCACCTTACCAACCAACACTAAGCTCTATTCCAGCACCTTCCAACAACCCTCAAACACCTCCTACTTGGGAGCCTTCAGGAATCATCGAAGACCTTCCACCACCATCAATATTTGAGCTTTGGGACTTTATTTCTATTCCACCAGGACCTTACCAACCATCTACTACAACCACTGAAGCAACAACAATGCTAACTTCCAGAACCGCTTGGTCCTCCAGTCACACAACCAGTACTCCAGAAATCACTTCTACAGTTGTAAGTGAAAGTACATCTACAGTAGTAGCAGCCACTGGGGGTGCTGTCACTTTGAGAACAATTGGTGAGACGGTAAACACCCACAATTCCCCAAGTACCTCTACCTTAGCATCAACTATAAACTCCACTCCAACAACCACAACCACAAGACCTGAAGTTAGCACAACTGTGGTGACAAATGCAGCAGCTCAGACAAAATATATTCCAAAAGTAACTGCTGTAGATTCAAAACCAACACCAGATAGAACATTCACAGTGACAGAAACCACCAGAGGTGCTGTCACTTCAGACACAACGACAGAAACTGAAATAACCAACATGTCTCTGGGAAGTTCTGCTGCTGCCTCAACTGTAAACTTCACTTCAGTACCAACAAGTGAAAAAGCAGTATCTACTCCTGATGGTGGATCAACAACACAGCCCCATTCCACAGGAACTGGGTCAGATTCCACAACATTCAGCACAACTACAGAAGAGTCCGTCACTGAAATCATCTCTACTGAAACCAACTCAACACTTGGCATTAATACAACTTTGATTACGACTACAGCTGGTCAAACAACCGATACTCCAACGATGAAGTTCAGTACTTCAGCAGGAACAATTTCATTCACAGAAACTACAGGAGATGGTGTCACTTCAAACACAACGACAGAAGAGTCAGTCACTGAAATCATTTCTACTGAAACCAACTCAACACTTGGCAGTAATACAACTTTGATTACGACTACAGCTGGTCAGACAACCAATACTCCAACGATGACGTTCAGTACTTCAGTAGGAACAACTTTATTCACAGAAACTACAGGATGTGGTGTCACTTCAAACACAACTACAGAAGAGTCAGTCACTGAAATCAACGCTACTGAAACCAACTCAACACTTGGCATTAATACAACTTTGATTACGACTACAGCTTGGGACACCACAACTTCCAACTCCAGTACTCCACAGGGAACAACTGGTAGAACATTCACAGAAATGATTGGAGATGATGTCACTTCAAACACAACTACAGAAACTGAAATAACCAACATGTCTCTGGGAAGTTCTGCTGCTGTCTCAACTATAAAAATCACTTCAGTACCAACAACTGAAAAAGTAGTATCTACTCCTGATGGTGAATCAACAACACAGCCGCATTCCACAGGAACTGGGTCATATTCTACAACATTCAGCACAACTACAGAAGAGTCATTCACTGAAATCAACTCTACTGAAACCAACTCAACACTTGGCATTGTTACAACTTTGATTACGACTACAGCTGGTCAAACAACCAATACTCCAACAATGAAGTTCAGTACTTCAGTAGGAACAACTTTATTCACAGAACCTACAGGAGCTGGTGTCACTTCAAACACAACTACAGGAACTGAAATAACCAACACGTCTCTGGGAAGTTCTGCTGCTGCATCAACTATAAAAATCACTTCAGTACCAACAACTGAAAAAGTAGCATCTACTCATGATGGTGAATCAACAACACAGCCCCATTCCACAGGAACTGGGTCAGATTCCACAACATTTAGCACAACTACAGAAGAGTCAGTCACTGAAATCAACTCTACTGAAACCAACTCAACACTTGGCATTAATACAACTTTGATTACGACTACAGCTTGGGACACCACAACTTTCAACTCCAGTACTTCACAGGGAACAACTGGTAGAACATTCAC